>JAGFMF010011853.1:583320-634009 GCA_019455555.1 Galemys pyrenaicus | reverse complement strand
GGTGAGAGGATTCACCACAGACAGAGTGGGGAGCAGAACAGGCAGATCAACGGAAGTACACTGCTGAGGGGAGCAGCTGGCACAGCAGGAGAGGTCTGCTGTGCCATGTGGGTCCCCTCCCTGGCTGGCAGCAGGGACTGAACTCGTGCTGCAGTGGCTGCGGTTTGCTTCATAGTGCGTTGTTTAACCCACTGCGCCACCAGGGAGGCCCTGGGTCAAAATATTGACCAAAAGAAAGGGGACAAGGCTAGCAGAGCAGAAACAAATGAAACAGAGATAGAAAAACATTAAGAAAAAATCAATGAAATTAAGAGGGAGTGTTTTGAAGATAAAAAAAATGACAAACTTATACTGAGACTAAGAGAAGACTCATCATTTCACTAATATAATTTATGTCAAATGGTAAAACTCATAGAAACAGGGGGGTGTCATGTACAGAGGGAATAGGAAATGGAGAGTTGCTATTCAAATGGTATAAAATTTCAAGTTATGCAAGGTGACTAAATTCTAAAGATCTGCTGTACAACATCACACCCATAGTTAATACTATATTGAGTACTTAAATTTTGTTAAGAAGGTAGAACTCATGTTAAGTGGTCTTACTACAATAAAAAATATTTAAAATAATTTAAAAGACTATAGAATTATTAATTGACAGGCAGCTCAATATTGTAAGTACATGATACTATTGTTAATAAAGCTAATGTAATCTCAGGTTTCATTAAAGAAATAATGGTGTCCTGAGGTAAATAGCTGAAGTTCTAGTTTCCAAAATTTTCACATTGACTAAAATCAGTAAAACTGATTTTAATAATCCAATTACAGTTTGCCCGAAATTAACTTCTTTTTGAGTACTCTGGAATCCATTTATACATCCTAAAGTTAAAATATAATTATATTAAAATTAAAGCGAAGGGACTCCAGATAAACCATCCAAAAATTTCTTTGGTAGACATAGTAGGAAAAGCACCCATTAGAGAAAAAAACAATACCATCATTCGTAATATGCAGCACACTTGAGAACTACCATTTTAAAATTTAAAATTGTATCAGAAATGCCCTTTTACATATTGGATTTAAAATACCTAAAATTCTGAACAGATGGTAAAGGAGAACACTGCAATGCAAAAGCTCTCAGTAAAGCATTGCAGTTTAGATGAAGTAGTACACAAACTTAGCCTACACTGGCTAGATTACAGCTAGACTATTGCACACAGTTCTGAATGTGATTGAGAAAATACAACACATTGACAGAAGAAATAAGGATGAGTAGAAGACTTGAAACCATTTTACTTTAGGAAGAGGTAGAGCGACTCCAGATGATTTAAATTGGGAAAACCGATGTTGAACTTGATATTTGACTTCACAAATGTACACTTATTCTGTGAAACAATCTAGAATTAATAAAACTGATGGCACAGAGATACAAATCAGGGCTCATGATCTGAAAGAAGGTTTGGCCAATTATAACTGTAAAATTTTATATGACTTGCTTGGGATTATATCAGTAGGATTGCTCTTGTAAATCATATTATTTATAATCTTATGGTTAAGGTTTATATCATTATGTTTCTTTGTAAAGGAATCATTTTAGAAAAACTCTAAGTGACTTGAGATGACATTTCTGTCAATAATAATTAAGCTTGGCATTAAAAAATCTCTCCCTGAAAATTCTTTCCAGTCATCTGGGCCTCTAAGGCTGTTTCATTTTAATTATTACTTTTTTAAATGTAATGTGAACTATAAGATTTTGACTGGACTCCTGGAATTATCAGCCATCCAGAACATTTCTAAGAAGCTGACAAGAAAGTGAAATATTTGTTACTAGCCCATGATACAAATCTCCCATATATATTGGTGTTAAATTATCAGAAGCTTTATTACTTAGTATCTTAATGCAAAATGCAAGAGCAACAGTAAATTAGAAATGTGGTAAATGGAATGGTTCATTTTGAGCACATTTATTGACCTGATAGCTGACAATCCTGACATACAATATATTCATAAATAGTAGGCCGAAGCACAAAGAAAGTGGCTTTACTGACCATTTCAGCAAACTACTCTATAACCTCTGTAACATCAAAACATTAAAAATAATAATCCTATTGAAGGATGTAATAGTTCCTTTAAAGAGTGAGAAAAAATGACTTATTAATTTTAGAAAATTTTTATTAAATATATTTTACATTATAAAAATCAGGCCAATAGGGATTTAGGTTAGCTATATGGAAAGGTACTTTATGTAAAAGTGCCTCTAGGCATAAACATTTCAGATAATCACTTGATCCTGGATTTTACTCTTTATAGCATTTTAAATTTGGATTTATATAATTAGCAATGTTAGTATAGGAATTTTCCCTTACTCTATTTCCTTCCCTAAGGATTTATAATTGTTGCTAATTAATATGAGGCAGGAGTTGGGAAAAAGGAATAACTAAATTCATATTCCATGCTATCATCAAAATATTCCTGGAAATAGCTAAATGAATAAAATATTTATCTTCCAGATGAACTATTTAAGGAGTGTTTGTTTCTCCTCTGAAACATTATGTTAAATGTTCATAGTTTTATTCATTATTGTTGCCTTTCCAATATCTATTTAATTACTAGTAAATCTCATTATATTTAGACATTGCTTCACCCAGAAAATTTGCCAATAAAACAGAATTCTATATAACAAATGATCTTTTTCCATCGACCTTTGTAATAATGTAAAGAATGTGTTTCTGGTTTTGTTTCTTTTTCTTTTCTTTTTGCTTTTCCTGCCTCTAGGTGATTATAGCACAAGAGGGGTATAGTTACTCCACTAACTCAGAACATCTGCCACCTGCCTGAAGTCATGGCTCAATTCAGGCATGGGATGTAGGGCACCCCGCTCTTTCCACCTTGCTTTAGTTTCAAATGCTTGCTTCATGCAGGCAACTTCTCATCTCCTACTGCCATAGTCTAGATTTGATGGCACATCCAAGATCAGGCTGTGGGATATACGAGTAGCAGCTGGTCACATCCTGCTGTTTCTGTGGCAAGGTAGAGACAACTGGAGACCTCATTTTGTATATGCTCCTGGAAACTGTCTGCTGGCAAATTTCTGTTCATGTGAGGTTTCTGGAAGCATATATTGAAATTATTCCTTACTTTTCTGTTATGGTAAATTTCTCATTGGTAAATCCCCATGTAATAGGGTACACCTGCACTGTTGAATCAAGAAGCAGGGAGGATGCATAGTAAAATTAACTGTTGGCATTTGGTGTTAGGACATAATATTGCACTGGAAAATTTACTCAATAAATCTGCTTTTTATATTTTTCTCTGTGTGTGTGTGTGTACATTATATTCCCAGTTAAGAAATTATCACATGTCTAGATTGCCTCACATGTCTATGCAGCATTGAATCAGCATTTGTGAAGATGATGCTATTGGAAGCATTCTCTTTTTGCTAAGATGTACAATTGAAGTCCTGATAACTTCGCGCTCACTAATTATCCAATGCCACTTTTTCAAGGATATGGACATTAATTAGCTCCAGTGTCCTAGACCAATTCTAAATTAGGTAATTATGTTGTATACCCTGCAGTTTCTGCTGGGAAACACGTTCTTCACTTCCTGTCTCTAACTGATGGCCAGCTGTTAAATAGCCTCCAAGTTTTCCCCAGAGATAGTTACACATCAGAAATTATTCTTTTATAGGATGTTTTTGGAATGTTCAAGATGAAAGGACTGTGTAAATTGTATTGTTATTGCTCATTATTATTATCAATGATGACTATCCTCACAGCATTATTGCACTAGTAATTTGGAGGCAAGTGACAATGTTGTAATATGCAACTCAGGGAGTTTTGTTAGAGACTGTAGGGTCAGAGAAGTTTTCAGGCTTTTCTGCCTTCCTGTCATTGGTATAATGATAGAAACCTGCAGTGCTGCACGCATGCCTAAGTGGGCATGCACAAGTTGGTGCACCTGGGCTAATGCACAAGGTATTTAAAGCTAGTGTCACCGGGACGCCGCGTGGCGGTGGCAGCGGCGTGCCAAAGTGTTGCAGTGGAAGTACGATGGATAGTATGAAGGTGGCTGTAGGGCTAGAGAAATCAGGTCTTTCCACCCTCCCAGCACTGTGATGATGGACACCTGCGGTGCTGTGAGCATTCCAGGGTGGGCATGCGCAAGTGGGCGCACCTGAGTTGGACATGGAGTTAAATGGGCAGCATCATGAGGACACCAGGACCGATCAGCAGACCAAAGAGCAGCAGTGAAAGTGAGAGCAGAGAGAGAGAAGAAGCAGCGGAGAGGGTGAGATGCGCCGGGGGGCCAGGACCCATGCCTGCCATGTACCTGGCCACCTCTACTAATAAAAGCATGAAAAGCCACTGAGGGCTCCAAGACTTCCTTTCCTTGATCAGTCTGCCCAAAACCATCCCAAACCTGCCCAGTCCGCCCTTCCTGGCCGCTACAGTGGCTAAGAGAGACTGCTTGAACCGATGATGAGCCTACTCAGTCTGGAATGGTTGCAAGACAAATGGTGTAGACAGCAGGACGGTTCAATGCAGATGGGTGTGGAACCCTTTGAAACCTGGGAAGGGATTGTGGCGTGGCCAGCCTCCTCTCCCAATGGACACCTCCCCAGGAATGGCCAGAAGTTAATGGATCCCCGTTGCAGTTGGAACAGGCCCTGTACAAAATAGAAGGGAACCTGGATAGATGTAGTGCCCATGATGCAGCAGGGGCTGTGGGACGGGTGTTTCTCACAGCTCTGGGAGAATCTAGTCAGAAGGAACGGTCCAAAATCCAGCAACTACAGGATAAGATGCAGGAACTGTGACAACGTTTGAGGATTTTGGAGGAAGAAGTTTGGAAAAACCAACCCAATACTCTGGAGACACCAGACTCCTCAGGAGAGGAAGAGAGGGGAGCTAGCCTTTTGCCCAAGTCTCACCTGGTAGTGGGAGACCAGCCGGTGACTCTGGAAGTGCCAGACTCCTCTGGAGAGGAGGAGGAGGAAGCTGGTCCCATACTCCAGGCTTGTCTTGTGGTAATTCAGAAGATGAAGCGACAGTGGCATATGTCCCCAAGGGGTCGGCCTGCTGGACCACAAATGACAGAATTTATGACGTATAGACCATACACCCAGGTGGAACTCGTGGACTTGGGCAGAGTTCTGCCAGAAATCAGGGGAACTCTTGGCAGCCTGGTTGCTGCATTTGTGGGACCTGGGGGTGGATGGCATTATCTGGACAGTGCAAGAGATGGAGAGACTGGCCTCTGTGACCTTGCATCCATCCTTGAGACAGAGGTTGCAGAACAGCCGGCAGCATTGCCAGGGTGATCACACCCTGTTGGAATGGATAATGGCTGCTGTACGGACAGTGTGGGCTAATGCAGGAGATGTGCCAGAGACCGTAAGCAGACATATGCCGACCTGGTGCAGGTACTTCAAGAATTGGGGATGCGCCAGGCCATGTTCAATGTGAATGCTCGTGGTCCTGATGATGAGCTTTTCACAGCAAGAATGAGGGGTTTCGTTCTAAAAAGTGCTCCCTCATCCTCATTTGCATCCCTTATGTCAGTTCTAGCACCCTATGTGGGGCGTCAAATTCATGATGTCACCCCAATGCTAGCCAGCTTGGGCGAAGTCGAGAGCAGGCACTCAGACTCAGAAGGGGATACGGGTAATCATTGAAAGATCAAAAGGAATGCCAAAGAGGACAAGGAAGCCTTTTAAAACTACAGAACAGCACTGTACCCTGTCAACTAGGCCCTTAAGGTCAGAGTTACAAGAGGTTCTTGGTCCAGAGACATATGTCAGCATGGAACTAACTTCAAAAGCCTGTGTGGAGGCCAAACCAGAAGGTAGTCCCTACAAGGAGGGGCGAGCACTGATTCCAGCAGATGCCTGGTATACAGACGGCTCCAGCCGGGGTCAGCCAGCATCTTGGACAGCAGTAGCTGTGCACCCAGAAACAGACAATGTTTGGTTTGAAACAGGGACAGGACAGAGCAGCCAGTGGGCTGAACTGCGAGCGGTATGGATGGTGGTGGCCCATGAAACTTCTCACAGTTGGGCTGTGTACAGGGGCCTGACATTGTGGATTTCCACATGGAATCTAAATGGCTGGACAGTCATGCATCGACCATTGTGGGGCCAGGCCCTATGGAAGGATCTATGGGATCTGGAGCATCAGAAGCAGGTGACTGTTTATCATGTCACAGGACATGCCCCGTTGGCCTTACCGGGCAATGATGAAGCAGACACCCCAGCCTGGGTTAGGTGGCTTGAAGCTGCTCCGGGACGGGATGTTGTACAGTGGCTACGCTGACGTTTGCTCCATACAGGGCAAAAGACAATGTGGGCCACTGTGCGTTAACCTGTAACATTAGAGGAGATTCAGATGTTTGTGAACAATGTGTGGTGTGTTCTAGGACTTACCCCCGGTGACCTTTTGCATCCACAGGCCAGGTGTTGAGGGGGCAAGTGCTCCTGACACGCTGGCAGATTGACATCATCAGACCACTACCCCTATGTGATGGACAACAGTATGCGGTCACCTGTCTGGATGCTGCTACAGGTTTGCTGGCGGCTTATCCTGCTCCACACGCAGACCAAAAGGCAGTTTTGGCGGCACTGGCACGTCTGTGTGCTGCTTATGGACGTCCACTGGTAGCGGAGAGTGACCAAGGGACTCATTTTACAGGTGTCTGAGTATAGCAATAGGCCAAGGACATGGGTGTTGAATGGAAATTTCACACACCCTGTCATCCCAAAGCTGCAGGGATCATAGAGCGTTACAACAGCCTGCTAAAGGAAGGACTGAGAGCTATGGCCCTGGAGCCGACGCCTGTGGGATGTGCTACGAACAATAAGTGAGAGGAGCAGGAAAGACGGCCTGGCACCAGTGGAGGCTTTGCTGCATCGTGCCCTGCTCCTATACAACTACAAATACAAACTGGATATTTTGTTAAAGCCTGGATTTGGATGACAGGGCAACATTTTATTGCCAGCCCCGACTGGGCTGGACCCAGGGCAGACTCTGGATTGGGAATGGCCCTGGACTGTGAAAGCTCCCCACATGTGCTGGGTGGCTCTGATAGCCCCTTGGGGTCAAGTCCTGGAGGTCAATTTACAAGTAACACCATGGGTGACTGCACAGTGGCAGCCACGGGTGCGGGTTACCTACCCTGGGGCGGCAGATCAGAGGGCAGTTCTAAAAGGAACATTTGTGATGACTTTGTGGCCTATAATGAGCTCACCACTCCTGTTGCATGTGGAGTCCTCTGATGCCTCTTCACTGACTGACAAAGTGGGTGTGGTGCTCGCGACCCGGAAGGCCACTGATGCCAGCTACAATATTATCTTCAGATACAAAACTGGCGTGTATATTGCCAGATGGGAGGGATTGCCCACTGCTGGTACCAATAACTTCTTTATCTTTTTGCCCCTAGGTTGGTGCCCTGCCTGGGCGTATTTTTTTGTATTCAATTTCTATTTTGTTGTATTTCTGTATTCAGTTGTATTCAGTTTACTTTTGTGGGTCATGGCTGCATTGTTCATATTTGCCCAGGGAAATGTATATATATTTTGTATGGCAGAAAAACCTGAGGGTGTGGATTGTAGGGTCAGAGTAAAGTTTTTAGGCTTTTCCTCCCTCCCACCATTGGTGTGATGATGGACACCTGCGAGCCTCACACATGCCTAAGTGGGCATGCGCAGGTGGGTGCACCTGGGCTAATGCACAAGGTATATAAGGCTAGCATCATGGGGACGCTGTGTGGCGGCGGCAGCATGGAAGGAGAAGCCAAAGTGTTGTGGAGGAGTATGATGGATAGTATGAAGGCGGCTAAGACAAAGAGTGGCTAAGACAAAGAGACTGCTTGAATGGATGATGAACCTACCCGGTGTGGGATGGCTGCAAGACAAGACATTTGTTATGGACTGGATTCTAGTGTTCCCTGTGAAATTCATGTTGAAATTATGACCCTTCAATGTGATGATATTCTGAGGTGTGGGCCTTTGTGAGATCATTAGCTTAGGGAAAATGGGGTGAACTCGGGCTTTTTTCCTGCCTTCCGCCATTGGTCTCTGTGGCCAGCACCTGTGGTCTTGCCTTCCTCCTAGGCTGTAGATGCCTAGGGCCAAGAGGCATGTGTATGGGGCACCCACGCCTATGAATATGGACACTGGGGCCAGAAGTGAGGGGCAAAAGAGGCTCCTCAGTTCTGGTACCGGGTGGTGATATCACTCTGAGTCAAGTGGACTCAGTTGCTGTCTCCCTGCCTGCTGCTCTGTTCCCCTGATTCAGCATTAAAAGCCAGTAAACATCTACGTAGGGCCTGACCATTCTCTTTCGTCTGGAAGAATCAACAAAGAACTTACCTAGCCTGGGATGGTAGCACAACAATTAGGTAATAAAATTGAAAGTTGGAACCCTCACAAATGAGATTAATACTCCTATAAAACAGACCCTGGAAAGTTATCTCACACTCTCTGTCATGTGAGCATACAAGGAGAGGCTGTCAGTCTGCAATCCAGAAAAGTGCCCTCAAAAGAACCCAACCATGCTAGTACCCTGATTTTGGACTTTCAGCCTCTGGAACTGTGAGAATATTCTGTTGCTTATAAGCCCCCCTCCCCACCACACTCACTTTATGCTATTTTGTTAAAGTAGCTCAAACTGAGGCAAACTTTCATCTAAAGACAAATTTATATTAGCCTATTATTCCCCAATTTCTTAATAAACACATATTTGCTATTGTAAAAAATTTTAGACTTATCCTGATTTGAGGTTTCATCAAATGTGCATGAGGGAGGAAGTGAAAATGAGAACTTAACCTGAAACTTTATTTGAAGAACACTGGAAATAATGTTCAAATCTTGAGTAGCCTAATGGATAAAAGTCATTATGATGAAGGGAAACAGTCATGTGGGAATTCACCTTATGAGCTACAGATGTTTATTCTCATGAAAATAAACCTTTTCAACAGATGTTTGCTGTTAAATACTGTAAGGCATTTCTATCCCTCCCCCCGCCCCAAGTCCAAGTGCAAAAAAGTGACATTTAATCAGAGACCAAATTTTATAACTACACAAGAACAAAAATATATCAAACTCAACTTTCAATAGTCACATATACATAGCCAAAATTAAAGACTATATATAGTATCATGCATTTATTTTTATTTTTTTTAAAGATTTATTTATGCATACAAGAACAGGGGTACAGGTCAGAGGTGTAGGATATGAGAGGATTCACTAGAGACAGAGTGGAGAGCAGAACAGGCAGATCTACTGAAATACATTGCTGAGGGGAGCAGCGGGCGAG
Source organism: Galemys pyrenaicus (assembly GCA_019455555.1). Classification (NCBI taxonomy): domain Eukaryota; kingdom Metazoa; phylum Chordata; class Mammalia; order Eulipotyphla; family Talpidae; genus Galemys; species Galemys pyrenaicus. Next base: position 624,698 of record JAGFMF010011853.1, on the reverse strand, counting down.
ACAGGAGAGGTCTGCTGTGCCATGTGGTTCACCTCCCTGGGCAAGGAATCAAACTTGTGCTGCAGTGGCTGCAGATAGCTTCATAATGCTTCTCCTTAACCCCTTATATCACAAGGGAGGCCTCTGTATAATACATTAACATATAGATGATCTAAATATGCTATGGTATGTATGATTCATCTTAGGTGCAGAAATTTTCCAGGTTGTATCAAATCTTGATAATTGAGACTGAGGCAGGTCCTAGTAAATTACATGTTAATGAAATCCATGTTAACTCGTTTTCAGTTGTATTATCGCAACAAGTACATAAGATCCCGAGGGAGGGGAGGTAATTGAAAGGTGGTCAAGTTGACTTACCAATGCTCTGAACGTAGTGATGAGAGAGGGCAGTGGGATGAGTTTTAGGTAGACAGTTGACCACTGTGACAAATTATTTTACACTATAACTACAATATCTCTGGTTTTCTTTAATAACCCTTTGTAAATTTAACTCCCCTAGCCCCTGTAAAATATGCCTTGTATGAGATTAGCCTATAGGAAAGAGATCATGTCTTAATTCTTTTTTGTAATACTGCTCCTGGTAAAGAAGTAATAGTGTAGGTGCCCAGTACAAACCTTGATGTATATATACACGTATTTCATTTTTTTAAGTTTCTACCATTATTTTGGATATAGCAATTACATTATCATCTTTCTATTTTCTTAAATTCCTCTTAAAATTGTCTGTTTTAGAAGTTACCTCCTCCTATCATTCTGAAATTTTGTGAATGATCCTATGGTCATCCAAGTTATTTATCTGTTCAACAACTATGGAGAACACAAATATGAAAATGTAAAGTCTCTAAAAAACACCTTCCATTGTAGTGGAGAAGATAAGGCAGTTGAAAGTTATTTCTACTAGAAATACTCTAGTAGAGATACAGTAAAATGAAAGGTGATGTTTATAGCTGATGAACTAAGTGGTGAATGATCTAGGCTGTAATTCCAAAGTGGCACTGTAGGGTAAATGAAGGTTATCAGGTTTTTCTGCCCTCCTGCCATTAGCATCAATGATAGATATCTGCATCCCTGCATGCATGCCTAATGGTGGGCACGTGAATTAGGGTGTGGGCACACCTGTGCCAAAAGATAGCAATAGCAGAGGAGCAAGGAACAGAAGCACAGAAGCAGCAGTAGAGAGCCAAGATTCACTGGAGGCTAGGAGGCCAGCCAGCCTCCTGACCTCCTGCCTTCCACCCCCTGCCCTGTACCTGGTTGCTCTAATATAGAAAGAGCAATAAAATCCGAAAAAGCCACCGAGGGCTCCAAGACTCCTCCTTTACCCCTCCGCCCAAATCATAGAGAACCTGGCCCCGTGTCCTCCAGCCACTACAATTAGTTACCGTGAAATTTGGTGTAAAGCCCTGATATGTTTGGTGCTCTTTAGGAAAGACTTAGAAAAATTCATTTTGTAATTCCAAAGTTAATCCCGAAAATACCTTATGCAGTTACTCATCAAACCAGTAGGTGAATTCCTAATTCAACTTGCTTCTCAGAAGAGAAACTATTTTTCACATTACCTTCCTTTTGTTTTAAAATAAGTTGTGGAGGGACAGGTCAAGCATGTACAAGTCACTGATCAACCTGCTATTTCTTTGCTAATGGGAAATGTCCCCTGTGTTTCCATTTATTATAAATTATCATGATAAGAAAAGGGCAAGTACCAACAATCATTAGTCAATCTGATAAAAGAAATCAAACCTCACTGGAACTGAATGACAAAACACAGCAGTCCATTTCTTTCCTGAAATCCATTAACCTCTCTTTCATATAAAACCTCTCACAGAATTTATTTTTATATGAATACACATTTCTTTCATTATAAGTTACTGTACCACATACCATATTAAAAGTACCTGCACACATAGAGAAGTTAGATGGCCTAGAAATTAAGTAACTATGCTGTCTCATGATAACACAATAACTCTGGAAAATAAAGAAGTCATTGATGAAAATAATGTGAGATGCAAGAAGATAGGTTGTCAAGAATAGTGGGTAAAGAATTAAGAGTCTTGTTCATAAAAGAGAAAGTATTTCATTTCTAAAATGATTGATGGGAAGTTACCAAACCTTTCATAATAAATATTTAACTCATGATCTTATCTTTCCTGTCCTTATTTTATATATATTAAGCCAATTAGACTTTTATTACTGTGAGAAAAAATGCTTATTATTTGATAAGAAAGTATGGTTCCTTCAGGTGTCAATTAGTTTCTGTCCTTAATAGCACAAGTGAAAATATAATTTTCATTTCAAATTCTTGGACACAACACTATATAGCATAGTGTTAATGTCTGCAGCCTAACTGTTCAGAAACAATTTTTACTTATGTTCTTCTATACTATGTTGAACATATTATAGTAAAATACATCTGTAGAATACCACAGCAGTCATGCAGTAACTGATAGTAATCTACCCTAGCATTTTGATAATATCTACCCAGAAGCAATGTTATAGGGAGACTAAAGGACACACTTTCACTCAAAATGGAGTAAAATGACAACAGCAGCCACAACAGTATAAAAAAGAAAAGACACAAATACTATTTTGCATGGTGCTTAAACAATGGGTTGAAAAATAAAGACTTTAGCTAATTGCTCATTCTACAAGATTACAAAACAAAGTCAGCGGTTTCCCAAAGATTTTCTAATGTGGTAACGCTTCTGCATTTCACTGATACCATTTTGATGTAGTTTGAATCATGATATGAAACATCAAGGGGTGAGAGGAGTAAAGTGATGATATGTATGATGACCAAGCATGGACCAAGAAGTCTATCAATAGCATATGGCATTTATGGAACTGAATCATTTGAATCTGCAGTTTGCATTTGTGAACTCTAGCTCCTTTGCAAATTGTAATTTGAAGTATTTGGAAAGTCTTTTGATAAGTGTGACCATGTATGGACGTTTCTGGCATGAAGGACTTGGTTTATATTAAGAAAAAGAAAAACATCTCATTGGCTTCCAGAACAAATATATTTTGTTGCAAATGTATAACAAGTGCAGAAGGGGTAAGAAATTATAGTTTTTCAGAGTGTTTTGAGACAAAGCTGGATCAAAATATTTTCTAAAATATGCTAGGAAAAAAACATAAAAAAACAATAGAAATATTTTTATTGTTTTTGATAAAAACTATGTATCAGTCTGGACTCTCTTCCACCCAAATACACACACATACACATATATAGGCACAAACACATCCACACAAGACAAATGCACATACAGTCTCCAACTATGTACCTACATCAGGAGTTTCATCTCTAGTCTAAAGAGTAGTAATAACCATTCTATCTACAGGCAACATAGATTCAGTAATCCCTGCTATATTCCTTGGAGCAGTGTAAATGTTCTGGTTGTAAGAGTAGATGCTGACTTTATCATGTGATAAGAATACCACAAAGAACAATAAATTCCTTAATTGAGAGATTCAAGGAGAAAACACTACAAAAAGTCAGGTAATAGGAAGGCTGGCTTTATTTGCATGTGTTTATAGAGATGACTCATCAGGATCCATTTAGTTGCAAGTGACAAAAATCAACTCAAATTAGATTAAATCAAAACTGAGAATATAATTATCTCATAGCTTAGAAGGATGCTAGAGAACTTAAAAATGGATGAAGGAACCACAGAAAATAGTACTTCAGTTTCTAGAAACAGAATCAAAGGTACAACATGTCTATAGCTATACATCTACATCAAAAAGATAGCTATATAAATAAATAGTTGTTATATAGCTATATACACGTGTGTGTGTGTGTGTGTATAGCAAGATAGATAACATATAGGCCAGGAAACCTGCATTTTCATTTTGAATTATAAACATTATCCAATGCAAAAATATTGAAAAATATTGTGACATGCTTTGCAAATGCTTAGGATATTTATAGTGCTGACTGTTAATCTGTAGGTTATATTTGAGCTAAATCTGTGAGGTAATGCAAAAAAACCTGACCACTGATTAAAGATTTCTCAGTAAGACACAAAACAATGATATGCCCCAGTAAGTTTGAAATTAAGAACTTAAGGCCATATCTAACATTTATAAGTGTTCAATAACTATTAGCTCTTGTGCTATACTTTTAATAACTTAATCTCTTTATTCCTCACAGCATCAGAATAAATAGAAAACCCCATTTTACAGTTGAGGAAATTGGGGTGCAAAGCAAGTTTCACAAGGTCAATCAGCTTATACATAAATGATTCTTCTACAATTTGAACCCAAGCAGGTTTTCTCTGAAATCCATTGTGTTATACTACTTGTCAAAACAATACATTATGGTAAAATTTTAAACTGTTCCATTATTTTGAAAGCAAATTTGCTAGTATAAAATATTTAGAACAAAAGCATGGGTATTTCAACATGAAAATATTTTCATCTTTTGTATAGATCTTTATTTAAAGTTCAATGACATACAAAAACAAACCAAGAGTCAATTTATGTAACTCTCAAACTGCTTAAAGATGATCCCCAGGAAAAAATATTTTACACCATGACCTACAACACACACGTTTCTTGATTATACAAACAAAACCAAAATTTTGTAAACTAATATTTACAAAATATTATGCACTCAGGCACCTTATATTTTATTTAATGGTTTTAAAACAAATGATGGGGGCCTCCTTGGTGGTGCAAGGGGCTAAGCACTGCATTATGAAGTATCTGTAGCCACTGCAGCAGGAGTTTGTTCCTGGAAAGGGAGGTGACCCACATGGTGTGGCAGACCTCTCCTGCTTTGCCCACTGCTCCCCTTAGCAGCACATTTCAGTCAATCTGACTGTTCTGCTTCCCACTCTGTCTCTGGTGACTCCTCTTACCCCCCGCACCTCTGACTTGTACCCCAGTTCTTGTGTGCACAAATAAATGCATCTTTTTAAAAAATGATGACTGTGACCTATTGATTTCTTAATCCACTAATAGATTGTGATCACAGCTTGAAAAAGACTTATTCAGAATAATGATGGTTTAAATACCCATGCCTAATAGATAAGATTTAGAATCAAACCAATGTCCCAAAATAGATGACTGGATCAAGAAGATATGGTACATATACACTATGGAATACTGTTCAGCAATCAAAAAAGATAAACTAATTGCATTTGCAGAAACATGGATGGAGCTTGAAGGGACTATGCTCAGTGAAATACATCAAAAGGAAAAAGAAAAATATCAGATGGTTTCACTTATAGAAGGAATATAGGAGATCAAGGGAAGACAACAACAATAAACAACAAAACAAAAAAGAAAAAAATAGACAACTACAAATCAGAGATATTCTGCAGGGGAGAGGGAGCGATTGGGATCAACGCAGGAATGAGAAGAGCACAGGGGACTACGGTGATGGTGCACGGGTGACGTGCACGGGTGAACTGGTGGTAGAAATTCTATGGAGACTACACTTGAGAAAAGAAAGAAAACTTTGTAAGAGAAATAAATAAATTAATAATTTTTTAAAAAAAGAAAAGGCAAAAAAAATGTTAAGTTAAATTAAAAAAAAAAAAAATAGCCATGTCTGCTTTTGTAGTTCCTAAGTACAGTTGACACTTCAACAATTAACTTTACCTGAAAGAAAAACTCAACGCTAGAAAGTCCCTCACTCTGGGTGGCTGTGGTCAGGATTCATTCTTCTTGACTAAGAGGCTTGTTAGTGACAAACATTTCTCTCAAGCAACTTTCTCCTCACTCAACCTTCCTAGAAGTAACAAGTCTTTTTGATACTGAATGCTTGGCTTAAACAGCCAATCTTATCCCAGTTTCCAACTTCTATCCAGAGAAACATAAGTTACACAATCAGGGAGGGAGGTAATGTTAAAAGAAAATTTGACGATAATGTTTAGAACATCCCAGAAAAAAAGTAGTAACTACAATGGCTCTTGTACATAGTCTTAATAACTACTGTCAACAGTAGACTAAAGTTATTAGATTGGCAGCTTGTTGCACTGGAGAAATTATAGACATAAATATGGGTTAATCTGTTTAGCCTGTGCTTTTCTAATTACTTTAAAGGACTTACAATTTTCATGAAGACAGAATAAAAACTAGTTGATATTTAAAGGTTTAGATTAAGCTATCTAAATAATATATACTGAAAAATAAAATAATGGTTAATTCAATCTAGCATTTTTTTCCCACTATTTCAAGCCACCTTGTCATATTTTGGGCCTTAAAATTATTGCATATAAACCACAAACGTTGTCAGGAGATTAACTGGAAATACTGCAGATATTTCTGGTTGATGGATAATCTAATAATGGTATTTTCCTTGTACTCTATCACAGTCCATATCTTATCTAGGTTTCCAGTCAGAGAGTAAAATAAAAGACAACTAATTATAAATCATTACTATTTTATTCACTGTATGAAATTTTACTTTTATTTTCAAATGATTATTCTTTTTAAAAATTTATTTGTAACATCTTTAAAATATATTTATAAAAATAAATTATTTTAAGGAAGAGGATTCTGGAATTTTTTTTCCTAAAATAATAGGGTGTAGTAATAATGCTATATTGACCTTTTGCATCTAAAAATACATAATAAAGGACAGACATAGACCATGAGATTCATACCCTTAAATACAATACAAAAAAGAATGCCAAACACTTTCTGGAGGACAGTGATTTTATTGCACTGAATGATAAATGCCATTACACATTAAACATTAGGTGTTAAAAAATGTATTTATATCATTTTTTATTTGGATAACACTTGTTTACAATGTTCTACATGGTATTAGAGTGTAGATTCACATCTCTTTAGATGTAGGTTACCACAAAACACCCAACACTCATAATCCTCCATTGTAGTCCACAGGGCCTACTCCCCACTTTGCTACCCACTCCCCCACTCTCACATTTTGGTAGCCTCAACTTTGCATTCAGATTTCTAGAGTGACTTTTAGTTTCTCTCTCTCTCTTTCTTTCTTTCTCTCTCTCTCTCTCTCTCTTTCTTTCTTTCTTTCTTTCTTTCCCTTTTGTTCCTTTTCTCTTTATTCCACAAATAAGTGACATCATCCTGTGCTTGTCTTTCTCCTTCTGACTTATTTTACCTTGCATAATCTTATATTCCATTCATATAGTTTCCAATTGTAAGATTTATATTTGTTTTTAAATTTACTGAAACTTTTTGACCTCTGCTGGCTCCTTGAGGTACTCAAACCTTATTTTCAGTTGCTGAGACAGCAGAGAGGTGAAGGACCTGGAGGCATCCTTCCAAATGTTGGTGCAAATGAACTATGGCATCTGGTTCGTGTTTGTGGCACCACTTACATACCTGCTTTTGGTTGGCTGGGGTCAGCAAGCTGGTGGTCTGTGAGCTTTCAGTGCACCTCCTAGCAATCACTAGTCACAGGGTTGGGGAAATGGGATGTGGGCCAGAGTGCGTGCTCTGCTCTTGTCTTTACCATGGACCCAGCCTGTGTGGTATATCCAAGCTCCTCAACATGGACGTGGTCTTCCCCTCCATACAACCTCTTCACCTCCTGCTGGGGCCCCAGACTGAGCAGGCAGCCCTGTCATTTGGTGTCTCTCCTTAGACTGCAGTCTCCAGTCTCCCCTCTCCAACAACTTCCTGTGTGATAAAGCATAAATCGCTTCAATATCATCTCTGTTGGTGTCTGCACTGATGTCCAACGTCCAAATGATCCTCAAGTCCCACTCTTAGTTGTGGCACTCTCAGTGAAGCATCCAGCCAGTTTAAGTGTTAGATGTTACTCTAGATAGCAGACAATAACCTTGTCTATTGTCATGTTACTGACTTCTTTTTAAATTTATGCATACAAGAACTGGTGTGTAGGCCAGAGTTGCAGGGGTTGAGAGGCTTCACCAGAGACAGAGCCGGGAACAGAACTGGCAGACTGACTGAAACACACTGCTGAGGGGAGCAGCAGGCAAGGCAGGAGAGGTCTGCTGAGGCATGTGGGTTAGTTTCACAGCTGGGGATCGAACTAATGCCCCCCAGTAGCTGGTGATAGCTTGATAGTGCTGAGAGTTTAACCCCTGTGCCACCAGGGAGGTCCATGTTGCTCACTTCTGACCCACCTTGAGGAAGAGAACAGATTACCTGTGCTGGAAGAAACCTACAACCTTGCCCAGTGCTGTCACCACCACTGCCACTTCCACAGTAGCATACTACATCAGTGCACCAAGAGCCACAGTCAGTGAGGAGCAGGCACTATGGCCACTTCTATGGACCAGGCAATGCCACCACTGCATACCTGAAAGATGACTTTTTAATGAAAAGAAAAGAAAGTTAACTTCCATTCCATAAAAATAAGCTTTCTAGAATGCAATACAGAAAAACATATTAATAAGTCTTAGTCTTTCCCTAGAATTATTTTTCAAAGAAAAAAAAAGCACTTAAATTAAAGCTTAGCTATAAGAATTTCCTCAAATCTTTATTTGGTCTTGTATTTTTTCTTTTACACCATACACTCTTCCTATAGCAATGTACCCACCAAAAGAAAACATCTATTATCTTTTTAGCCACACAACCCTGACAAAGATTGCGTGGTTCCAGATAAAGGAATATAAAAGTCCCTTTCCACAGGATAATATCTATTGATCCTAATATAAAGAGAATCACCATCTCATTTAATGAAGGTGATCTAGTTTTATTTGTTTGGGAATGATGAGTCATTATTTTTACTCATGGGATATAACACCTTCTGGTGTTGGCAGCTGCCAGATTATATCAGCACCTACCAAGAGTGATTAGTGAATTGGAGAAATATTGACAACTGTATGAACATCTGTGATTGCTATCTCTTGCCCTAAGACATGTACATCAAACTTCCTCAAATCCATGGCAAACCAATGTAAAATGCAATTCATGGATTGTTTGTTATTTTTCTAAATTGGACAATTGGACTGTTCTTAAATTTCTTAGTTTCTGGAGATAATCCTTTTTTAAAAAAATTCTTTATTTTTGTATACAAGAACTGGGGGTACAAGCCAGAGGTGTGGGAGGTGAGAGGATCCATCAGAGACAGAGTGGGGAGCAGAACAGGCAGATCTACTGAAATACACTGCTGAGGGGAGCAGTGGGTGAGGAAGGAGAGGTCTGCTGCACCATGTGGGTTACTTCCCTGGCCGGGGATAGAACTCTAGCTGCAGTGGCTGTGGATGCTTCATAGTCCTGCGACTTAAACCCTTGCACCACCAGGGAGGCCCCCAGGAAACAACATTTTTAATTAAACTTTATTTTAGAATAGTTTTTGATTTACACAATTATGGCAAAAAAATATAGAGCATTCTTTATGTTTCCCCCACATTCCTCTATTGTTAACATCCTTTCATTAGAATAGTATATTTGTTGTAATTAGTGAGTCACTATTGAATATTTTTTATTAATTAATAGCCAATCCTTAATCATCTTCCCTTAATTTACAGTTAACGTCTTTTACTGCTTGTGGATTCCATTCAAAAGTCACTTCCAGTTAGTTCTAATATCTCTTTAGGCTCCTTTTGACTGTGACTCTCAGATTGTACTTTTTTTTTTGTGACCTTGACAGTTTTGAGGAATAATGATCAAATATTTTGTAGAATGTCTATCAATTGGGATTTGTCTCATTTTCAGTAAACATGTTATTTGATTGCAGCTATGTGGTTTTTGATTGGAAAAACACAAATGTAAAGTGCACTAAACATCATATCACATTAAGGATACATATTAGCAGTGTGACTTATCACTGATGATGTTGTCCTGATGGCCTTGTTTAACATAGCTTTTTCTCAGGTTTCTCTGCTATAAAATTAACTTTTTTTCTCTTCCTTTCCATACTGTAGTTTTAAAATTTTTTTAAAGTCACTATGCAAAGCCCATATATATGGATTGGGAACTTAGTCTCTCTGTCTTTAGAGGTGTAGTGTCTACATAAATAATTTGGAACTCTCTGCTCTTATGTCAAGTATATTACTATTGTTACATGTATTATATATAGAGAAAATGCATATATAATGCCACTCTCTTTTCCCGATAAATTGTCCTGTTTTCAAATAAGCTTTGACTGAAATTTACTTGATTTCTTCTGAATTATGTTAGCATTGCATATTTTCTCCATTCCTTTATTTTTAATTAACGAGAGGCTTTATATTCTAAGTGAATTTCTTAATTACAAAATAGTCAGGTATTTTAGTCATTCTTACAATCTCTGTCTTTTGATTGGTATTTATAGACCATTCACATTTAAAGTGAGTCCCGATATACTTAGATTACTATCAACTATATTTAACTATTTTCTATTTGTTGCTAAAAAATACTATTTTTCTACTTTCTCTGGCTTTATGTAACCATTTTATATAATTCTGCTTGCTCTCTTATAATGTCAATGTTTCTTTTAAAAATTATTTTAGCTTCTTCCCTGCTGTTTACAATAGACATTTTTATTTACTATAAGACTATCTTCAAATAATACTATTCTGTTTTATAAGTACTGCAAATGCCTTATTACAGTATCACCAGTTTGCTATTCCCTTATGATATATGCTGTCACTTATTTCACTTATGTATATGCCATAATTATTCAATACATTGTTAGGATTATTATTTTAAACAACTATAGCTTAGATCATTAAATAAATTACTTTCATTAACAGATCCTATATTCTTCCTTTCTTTATGTATATACTGGTGTCGAAGTCAAAGCCTTGTGTAATTTTCCTTCTGCTTGAGAGCTATCTTTTACTATTTCCTGCATAACAGATTATTGGCAATGTATTCCCTGAGTTTCTATTTGAGAAAAAATTTAATTTTTCTTCAATTATGAAAAAAATTGTTGGATATAGAATTCTAGGTTGGTAGCTTTTTATTCTTTTAAGTCTTAAACATTTCATACTACTCTTTCATTGTTGGCATGATTTCTGTGGGGTATACAATTGTAATTATTATACTTGCTTTACTATAAGTAAGGTCTTTTTTCTCTTGCTTCTTTCAAAATTTTTTTCTTTGTCTGTTGTTGTCTGAAATTTGAATATTAAATGCTTACAGGTAGCAACTTTGTCTCTTTTGAGGTATTCTCTGAGCCTCCTGAATTGCTGATTTGTTCATAATAATTTATTTTGGAAACTTCTCAATTATTATTACTTCAAATAGTTGCTATGCTTCATTGTCTCCTTTTCCTTCTGGTATTACAATTACCTGTAAGTTATATCTTTTGTAATTGTTCCACAATTCTTGGATATTCTATTATTTTCTTCAAATTATTTTTCTTTTTGCATTTCAGTTTGGGAAGATTCTACTGATCTATGTTAAAACTCACTCAGCAACATTGAACTGTTTTGAGTCACCAAAAGTATTCTTCATTTTAATGGTGACTTGTTTTCTACCATTTACTTTTTATTTTTTGTTAGAATTTCTGTCTCTCCACTTATATTACCCTGTGTTCTTACATGTAGTCCCTTTTTCTTTTTACTAGTGTCCCTAGATTATTAATTACATTTAACCCTGTTTAATATTCTTAATATCCATGTCATATCTATGCTTCTCCAGTTTGCTTTGTCTTTTTTTTTTTTTAATCTTTTGTTGTTCTTTTTTTTTTTTTGTTGAAAGCCAGACATGTTGTGTTAGGTAATAGAAACTGAAATGAATAGGCATCTAGTGTGAGGTTTTACTTAATATGACTAGGAGTAGCCTTACTTAAATGTTTTTTGTTACTATAAGTACCAGAGATTTTAATTCTCAAGTGTCCTTATATTTATCTCTCTTTTTTACTTTGGATTTCCTTAATTATTCCTCCTCAGGGAGAATATGTGTCTTGCAGATCTTTCACGTTTAATGTACTATTATTATCTTTGGAACTTTGTTGGTGAAGAAGTAGGAGTTAGGAGAGAAAGAACATTTTATATTTTTCCAATTAAATCTCAATCTTTTAGTGAGTCAATGTCTGTGGCTATGACCGTCACAAGCATTTCTCTTTGTAGAACTTTTTCTCCACCTACTGAATAAGTGACACAGGAATAATAGAGAGGAGCGGTGAAAAGAAAAGAATGTCCTTCCCCTCATGTCTTTGACATAGCACTCTGCTAAATTCTTTTCCTTTGGAATGTAATCCTTTATTATGGAGAAGGTCTGGTGCATTTGAAAAGCAGTACTACTCTTTGTCTTCCACTCCTAGAACCTTGACACAGTCTTTTTCATTTCTTTACTGTGAGAATCTGATAAGATTCTTTGAGGTATAATCCAAAAATATGTAAGACTATCGTCATTATAATTCCTCATTCTCATTATATTCTACATTCAGCTTCCGGAAATTCATCACAATTACTATTTAAGTGTTCCTATAAGTTTATGGTCCCAGTGGCTTCTGTTCAAGGTAAATATATCCTAGTTCTGATTCTCTGCATTCACCTGTCTCTCTAGATTTGGGGTTGTGGTTTACCTTGCTACCTCAGTTCAAGATGTTCAGGAAAAGTCTTCAGTTTTACCTTTGTGTAAGGACAGGAGTGTAAGTTCCAAGCCCTTTACACTTCAGAACTGAGACTGGTAGTCTTCCTTTGTGCTTTTTAAAAATTACCTAAATTTTACAAATATAAACTGCAAAACATATTTTATACATTTAAAAGTAGATTCAAGTTCAATAGAAGATCTATTTCAATTAGAAAGACTGTTGTTCTATTCAAATGCCAGATAAAGTATAGGGTACTTTTCTATACAAAGCTCTAGAATCAATTTTAGTATTATAGAACAGGTAAGCAAAATAATTTATTTTGTAGTCTTTTATGTAGTGGGACACAATGCCAGTTGTAGTGAAGTAATACCCTTACATTCCAAACAGAGTAATATTTAAGCTTTACATATCTCTTTAAACTTCTGTTTCCACATTAAATTTCATAGACTGAATTACTTTAGGGAACACTGCTACACAGTCTGAGGCATATATTTTAATCATTAAGGTAAGTTTTTCCATCATTAACTATCCTTGCTAAGCAAGCTATATATGGTTTTGATAGCAGCCATAAGAACATACTGTTTAACTCATAAACTGTCATAGAGGATAAAATTAATTTAAATTTGGTTTAACAACAACACTGCTTCTGATTGTTAAAAGCTAAGCAAAGCATCAATACATTTTAGAAATCCAAAATCAGCACTATTAATATAACAAAAAATAAAATCACCATGAAATACCTTATGGAATATTTGTTTTCATACTTTTAGCAATTGATTAACTATGGCAATATATGTAACTGTATATTCCTCCCATGATAAAAGAGTTTGGTTGGAAGAATCAATAGGCAATTTTTCTGTATCCTGTTATTCAAAATGTGGATTACTTATGCATAGCTAGTTATTTTATATTGTTTGACATAAATCAAAAACTACTTTCAACATTTTTTTCTACATTGAATTTGTGGCATAAACTGAGTTATTTAATTTATATATTTTGTTACACTATTAACATAGGAAAATATAGGAATTTGGAGTGAAAAATGCCTTACTTTATACCAAACTCTTCATTTTATACCGGTAGACACTAAAGTTCAAAGATATTAAATGATTCATTTTATAAAGAGGAATTATTATTCAATCATGAATTAATTGTAATCAATTTCACATAGAAGTGGTTAACTTCAGTGAAACTATTGAAAAATATTTTTAAAATATATAATCACTTAAAGCCCTGGAAATGGTCTTAAAGATGAACAAAAGTAAAGAAACATCTTTTTGTGCCAATATTACTATTTTCCTCTCCTACTTCCTAGCTCAACAAGGTAAATACTCCGCTATTTTCTGCTATAGCAAAGAACATGGTGCTCCTTCTCCCACCAGGACTAAGATGGAGAATTTTCTTTCTAGAAATAATAATATATCAGAGTTAATTTCACCCTGTCTGCCACAACCTATTGCTGTGGCTCTAGTTATGGTTGAATGAAATTAAGAGATTTTCCTTCTGCCAGTTAACCCTGCCTCATAGAACAGTGACTCTATAACATAATACTTCTGAATATAGGGCCTCCCTGGTGGCACAGTGGGTTAAGCAGCACACTATGAGGTAGACTGCAGCCACTGCAGCACTACTTCGATCCCTGCTGCTGGCCAGGGATGGGACCCACATGGCGTGGCAGATCTCTCCTGCCTCACCCTCTGCTCCCCTCAGCAGTGTGTTTCAGTCAGTCTGCCTGTTCTGCTCCCACTCTGTCTCTGGTGAATCCTCTCACCGCCCTGAACTCGGACCTGTACCCCAGCTCTTGTATGTATACATAAATAAATCTTTAAAATTTTTAAAGAAAATACTTCTGAATATAGTGGAATCCTGATCACACTTACTCCAGCTTGGAAGTTTCATTCTAGGAGGGGTATGCTGAGAGTGTTGTAGGTTTCTGTCCAACTCAGTGTGTGCTCACCCAATGAATAAAAAAAAAAAAAAAATGAGAGTAGATTTAAGATACAGCGAAAGGAACGGTATACTGATATATATGTTATAACCTGGATGACTCTTGAAAGTGTTGTTATAAATGAAAGAAGCCAGTCACAAAGAACTACACATCATATCAATCATATTAAATGTACAGAACTAGGAAATATCTAAAAGTAGACAGGAGGTAGCTTAGTGATTTCTTAAGCTTAGGGGAGGTATGTGGAATTTGGGTGTGAACATGATAGGGTACAGGGTTTCTTTTTGAAGAGATGATGATGTTCTAAACTTGACTGTGTTAATGGTTACACATATTGGAATATACTAAAAGACATTGAACTTCACACTTTAAATGGGTGATTTATGATGATGTGTGAATTGTATCTCAAAGCTGTTAAAATGATCACATAAGAATTTTTAATAATAATGTGGGCAAATACTAATTCTCTCAATTACTGTCAGAATAAAATTGAGTGTAAGCTAAATGAATTTTCAGTTATGGGGATGGTTGCAATAATAGCTGTTGCTTGGAGAAATTTGGCCCATTCTTATGTACATCTGTAACTCAATAAATTGCAGAGGTGGGATCATTCTCCTACAGGGAGAGAATACAAGTATGGTCCTTAGGTTTTCATACTGTTTTTCAAAACTCTCAGGATTCAGATTAATGATAGCCCAATTCTGTTGATAGATTACTGAAGCCAATTGATAATTGAGACTAACAGTCTATGGCAGGGGTGGTAAACTTATTTTGTGAAAGGCCACATTGTAAATGTTTTAGGTGTTGTGAGACATGTAATCTCTGTTGCAAGGACTCAGTTCAGCAATCATAACATGAAAATAGGCAATGACTATATATAAACAAATGAGCATGGTTGAATTCAAATAAAACTTTACGAACACTGAAATTCTAATTTGAAATTCTAATTTCATATAATTTTCATATGTCATGAAATATAATTCCACTTTTGGTTTTTTCAACCATTTAAAATGTAAAAATTATTCTTAGCTCATAAGCCATAAAAAAGGCATCAGTTGGATTTGGCCTTTGGCTTGTGATTTATTTATTCTTGCCTAAGGAACCTGCTATTCATCTACAGTAGCTATTATAAATTTTAATTTGTAACTAGTTTAATCACTGTAAAATTTTGTATCTTAATATAATTAATGAAAGTCATGAAAAATTCTCTTACTAAGTTACATTTATCTATACTTGCCATATAGAAAAGTTAAGATAGGAACAGTAAAAGAAATTTCTGTATGTTATATAAACTGGACAATTGGTGGAGGGTGTGATGAAAAATGTGATTTTGGAATCTATACAGTGTTGTTAAATAATGTTATCTCAACTTTAATAAAATTTTAAAAAGTCATTCATTATGAAATGGCACATGTTTATAACTAAGTATAATAAATTAATTTGTGAATTTAGTATAAATGTTGTTAAATTCTTTAAAATTAAATGCTTCTTTTTTTAATCAAATAATGAGGATTAAATATTCTACTGTTTTCATTTTTGACCTTTACATACAGAGTTAAATTAAATATTGAATATTTGAAACTCACCAACTTTATAAACCCAAATTTTGCTAGACTTTCTGTTCCATAGATCTATTTTTATATTGTAATGATTCTGCTGTAATCCATCTTTTTCTTTTTAAAATTGAGTTAACTTTGAGCTTACAACACTGAATATGATTCGGAGGTGTAGATTCACATCTTTTTAGATGCATGTTGGCATATCACACCCACCACCCAGTCTCCCACAGTCCTCCACCATAGCCCATTGGGGCCCCTGAACCCCAAGGTAGCTTCAATTATGTAGTCAGAGTTTTAGAATTTGCACTAGTTTGATTTGGTCTGTACCTTTGTTTCTCTATAGTTCACATGAGTGAAAATATTTGGCATTTGTGTTTCTCTTTCTGACTTATTTTGCTTAGCAAAATCCCCAGATCCATCCATGTTGTCACAAATGGCAAAATTTCGTCTTTTTCAAAACTGAGTAGTATTCCATTGTGTGTGTGTGTGTACTACAACTTAAAGATTTTTATGTCCACAGACACTTAGGTGGATTCCATAACATGGCTACTATAGATAGTGCTCATGCACATGTGTCTTCAAGTTAGTGTTTTTTTAATATTTTGAAAAACTTTCATATCATTTGCCATAAGGACTGGACCAGTCTACATTCCCACCAACATTGTACAGGGGTACATTTTTCTCCATATCCTTGATGAGTTTTGTTGATTTTGGTATTTTTTATATGGGTCATTCTCACTGTAAGATATTATCTCATTGCGGTTTTGATAAACATTTGTCTGACCTTAAGTGATAATGAACATTTTTTCATGTGCCTATTGGCCATCTGATTATCTTCTTTGGTGAAGTGCCTTTTCAGCTCTTCTTCCCTTTAATTACACTGGGTTATTTGTTTTCTTTTTGTTGAGTTACATAAGATCTTTGTAGATCTTGGAATCAATCTCTTGTCAGGTGTCTGATGTGGAAATATTTTTTAGCATTCAGTAGGGTATCTTTTCATTTTAATCACAGTTGTTCCTTTCACAGTGCAGAAGCTTTTTAATTTGATATAGCTCCATTTGTTTATTTTTTTCCTGCTGTTGCTTTCCTTGCCAGGATATTTGAGTCCCCAATTCTATAAGTGAAGTCAAGTTTTTGGAGCATATTGTCTGTGTTTTCTGTTATGGATTTTATGGTATCATGTCTTAAAATCAAAATTTTAATTCATTTAAGTTTATTTTATTTTTTCCTATGGTTTGAAATAGTGGTCTAGTTTTGCTACTGGGCTGCAGTCGGCAGGAGCAGTGTTGTGTTGCTCCACTAGAAGTTAGTTGTGGCGGTGGCTCCTCAGACACCTTTTATGTAGCAGTGTACTGCCTGGATCGAGGAATGGACCAATTATGGGTGAGCTGTGAGTTAATTGGTGCTTTGTTGCCAGGACTCCGCCTCTTGTTACAAGTCACTGGTGACAAAGCATGTTTATGTAAACTGCACTTCCTGGATTATGGAATAGACCAATCAGTGCAGGATTGAAAAGTGGTCCAATCAGACTGTGGGGGGGGGCACCCTGAAAGTGAATATAAGTGAGGGTCAGAGGGTGCCTGGAATTCATTCAGCAAGATTCATCGGACAAATAAGAAGAATCATTGGACACGAGGAGGAGCAGGTGGAAAAGAGCATGGAGAAGCAGCAGCCCAGAGGAAGAAGGGGTCTAGAAAAGAGGCAGCCTAGAGGAAGAGCCCCTGCAGAGGAAGAGGAGAGCCCTGAGGAGGAGAAGCCAGTTCCAGCCTCTAAAGAAAGGAGAGAAGCATCCAGCAGCCACCCTCGAGGAAGGGAGAGAGGCTGAAGGACTCTGCAGAAACTGGGCCTCGGTTCTGTCTCTGACACTAACTAGAAGGAGCACCAAAGGCCCTGGGCCTGGTGTCTCAAAGAGCTGTTTGTTGTTGGTGTAACTCAACAACTCACAAGAGCTGTTAACACTGGGTGTCACTGATATTGCCTCTGTAGGACCAGTAGTGGTCATCGCTACTGGCCAGTGCTGCCCAGCACTCCTGGTGACCAGTGAAGCCTCCACTGATGTCTGGATGAAGCACACAGTCTCTTGTGGATATATAAGCATTTTTGTTTCCCCCTGTTTGTAAATAAACCCCAGGGTTGTTATTCCTTGTAGCCTGAGGTCTCTTGCAATTGTGCGCATGGATCAGAACCCACAGACAGTGATCTGTACTGGACACTGCCCATGTTAGGCTATAGCCCCTATTGCTATAGCCCTTGATTCTGGTTTGTGGCCTTTTGGCCTTTTGGGGGGCTCTCTGGCCTAGGAACCTACTTTACCCCTCACTGTTTCATTTTTTTACATGTGACTGCCAATTTTCCCAGATTCATTTTTTAATGAGACTTTCTTTCTCTGTTTTGTACTCTTGATTCCTTTGTCATAAATTAACTGTCCATATTTGTATGAGTTTATTTCTGGATTCTCAATTCCATTCACTGACCTGTGTGTCTATTTTTATTACAATACCATATGCTTTGATTATTATAGTTTTGTATTATAATTTGAAATCTGGGAATGTCATGCCTCCATTCTTTCTGTTTTTGTCAAGACTGCTTTGACTATTCAAGATCTTTTGTGGTTCCACATGCATTTCAGTAATGTTTTTTCTATATCTTTGAAGAATGCCCTTGAAATCTTGACAAGGATTGCACTGAGTTATATAATGTTTTAGATAAGGTGGTAACATTTTAGCAATGTTAAATAAGGTAGTAAAATTTTAGCAATGTTAATTCTCCCAACCCATGACCAGAGAATAACTTTCTTTTCTTTGTTTTGTATCTTCTATTTCTTTTAACAATGCCATAGCTTTTATTGTATAGGTCCTTTACCCCTTTGGTTAAGTTTATTTCTAGGTGTTCAATAGTTTTTAATTATAATATTAATTGGGGTTGTTTTCTTTTTTCTTTCATTGCTTTCATAAGCAACATACATGATTTTTGTGTATTTATTTCATAACCTGCCACTTCACTGTACTGTTTTTGTTTTTCAGTGAAATTCTTATGTTTTTTAGTGTACATTATCATATAATCTGGAGACAGTTAAAGTTTTAATTCTTTTCCAATTTGTATTCTTTTTCCTTGCCTAATTGCTCTATCTAGGCCTTCCAATACTATGTTAAGCAGTAGTGCTGAAAGTGGACATACTTGTCATGTATCTGATCTAAGAAGAAAAACTTTCAGTTTGTTACCATTGAGTATGTTAATATGTGCTTGTCACATATGGCCTTTATTATATTTAGGTATGTTCCTTCTATCTCCATTTAAAAAAATTTTATAATGAAAGGATATTGAAATTATAAAAAATGTTCTACTCATCTATTGACATGATCATGATTTTTGTCTTTCCTTTTGTTGATGTGGTGAATAACATTGATCAGTTTGTAGATGTGAAAAATCCTTGTACAGGAATAAATCCTACCTGATCGTGAAATATGTATGATTCTTTGAATATGTTGCTGAATTCAGTTTGTGAAAATTTTGTTGATAACTTTTGCATCTATATTCATCAGATGATATTGTTTTGCAGTTTTCTTTTTTAGGGATTGCCTTGTCTACTTGTGGTGTCAGAATAACAATGGTTTTATAAAATGAATCTAGAAGCATTCCCTTTTATTTTATATTTCTGTTTTAACTCATCTTTTGTTTCTGGTTCTGTTTGTTAAAGCTTTCTCCCCTCTTTTGGTGATCTATAGGTTTGTATATTTTGTTTATTTTTCAAAGAAGTAGTTTTTTGTTTCATTGATCTTTTGAACTGTGGTTTTTATTTCTATTACAACTATTTTTGCACTATTTGTTTTATGTTTCTTCCCCCTACTAACTTTTAATTGTATTTGATGCTCTTTTTCTAATTTCTACAGATGTAAGGTTAGTTTACTTGAGATCATTCTTGTTTCTTCATAAGGACTTGTATTATTATATACTTCCCTGTTAGGACTGATTTAGCTAAACCCCACAGCTTCTGATGGTGTCTCATGTCTTCATTATCATGTGTCTGAGACTTTTCTTTTAATTTCTCTTTTGATTTCTTCATTAACCCAATAGTCATTCATTTGCACCTTGTTCAGTCTCCATATTTTAGAGGTTTTTCTTCCTTTCTTTTTGTGATTGATTTCTAAATTTATAGTGCTATGATTAGTGAATACACTTTATATGATTTCATCTTCTTGATTTGTTGACATTTTTTTTGTGACCAACCTGTGGTCTATCTCCACGACTATTCCATGTGCACTTGAGAAGAATGTATACTCAGCTATTTTAGGGTACAGTGTCCTCTAAATATCTATAAAGCCCATCTGATCTAGTTTTTCACTTAAGGCAAAATTTCCCTATCGAATTTCTGTTTGTTTGTTCTCTTAATTGATGAAAGTGAAGTCTCTTATTACTATTAAGTTGTGGCTAATATCTGTGTTTAGATGGGTTATTAGATACCTCGTAGGTCTAGATGTTCATTCATTTGCTACATATATGTTGATGAGTCTTATGTCTTCCTGATATATTGTTCCCTTAATCATTATATAGTGTCTATCTCTGGCTTTTGTTACCTTGTTTAGCTGGAAGTCTATTTTATCTGATGTATTATTGCCCCCACTTTGTGTAGAATAGCTTTTGCTTCTAAGATTGCTTACAGCTATTCACTTTGAACCTTGGTTTATATTAGGAGCTGAGATGTTTCTCTTGGTGACTGCATAAAGTTGGTTATCATTTTCAGATTCAATCAGCCACTCCGTGCCTTTCGATTAGTGTGTTCAGTTCATTTTCACATACACTGTTTATTGATATATATACAGAGTTGCTACTACCCTTTTGTCTTATATTACTCATTCTATTTATTTTCCTTCTCAAACTTTTGTGGATTCCCTTATCTTTGATATAATTTTTTTTTTCAACATGTCTTGTGGAAGAGGTTCAGTATTGGCAAATTCCTTCAGAGTCTGATTTACTGGTATACATTAATTTCTCTTGTATCTGAAAGAGAGTCTTTCTAGATACATTCTTGGCTTGCATTTTTAATCTTTAAGCATATGAATACATCATCTCATTCTCTCCATGCTTGTAGGGTTTCTTCTAAAATGTCTGATGTAATCTTCATGCGAGTACCTTTAAAGTTCACATGTTTTATCTCCCTAACTCTTCCCTTCTATATTCTTACTATCTTGAACTATTGGTAGCTTCATTACACATTTACTATTGTAGGTCGCAGTGCATTTAGAAAACCAGGTGTTGTTTTAGCTTCATGAGCATGTATATTCTGTTAAACCCTCAGATTTCCCTCCATTAGAAAGTTTTCTTCTGTTTATTCATTGAATAAGCTCTCTGTTTCCCTTCATGTCTCTTCTGGCATACTCATTACACTTATATTGCTTATCTAATGGCATCAAATAGTGAAGTGTTTCTTCTTTTTTTCAATATTTCTCTTTCTTTTTACAGTTGGGTTCTTTGCTCATTATTGCCTTTAAGGTCACTTATTTGATCCTCCATTTGGTCTATTCTGCTTCCCTATCTTTCTTTAAAATATTTCGTCTCATCTGTCATGACTTTTGCAGTGTGAATCTGTATTATTTTCTTATTTAAATTTTCAATTTCTACTTTCCATTTATTAATTTATTTCTAAATTCAATGATTTGTTTTTCTGGATTTTATCTCTTTTATTAGTTATTCTGAATGTTCTTGTACTTTTCTGCTTTATTTGGCACATTTTCTTCTATCTGATTTTCTTTATTATGGTAATTTTGGACTCTCTCTGATTAGAAAATAAAATATTCCATGTATTTATGGTTCGATTCTAGAAAGTTGTTCTCTTTCTGTGATGTAATGTCTCAAGTTTTCATGTATTGTGCTTTTTTTAATACTTTATATTTTCTTTTTAAAATATCTATATCAACTACTTAGCCACCTGAACCATTTCTTTTACAAAAGGTGGCGTTGTGGTTTTATGTGATTTTTATACTTTTGTTCTTTGCTGGTTTATGGCTCTGCGGGTCCTAAGGTCTGATCTTAGAACTATTGAATGAGAAGGTGGTGAAGTTTTGTGTGGGGATCCAGTCACTGGTGAAAATGTGTTTAGGGGCAGCTGGTTCATGTTTGTAAAACAAATGGTACCCCTAATCTCTGAGTTCCAGACCTGTAGTCTACACGCTATAAGTGTCCTTCACAAGGTCAATGCCAGTCCCAAGAAATGTGGAAGGAAGAATGCACTGTCTTTATTCTTTGCACTGTGAAGCTAACCTGCCTGGAGAATCCCAACTCCTCTGTGTATATTGTCCCTTAATCAAGGGTTTTTGCCTCCACACCTCTTAGCTATAACCACCATAAGAATTCTGGCTGTATGGCTATACTACAGGTTTTACCACAGCCTCCCTCTCCAGGCCACAGTCTCCTCCTCCTAAATGAAGTACAAATCTCTGTATTCCATCTGCTACAATCTTTTGGTCTCTCAAGTTTAGGAGGTGTTTCCATTATGCCCCAAGACACAGGACTCTCTGGATATAGTGTACTTCTGCTTAACTTAGGAGATCCTTCATGGAGGGAGCCAAGGAACTTCCTCTGACTCCATCTTGGTTCTCTCCCTATCTATTATTTTGAAACCCTTTATCTCTGTTTTAGAGCTATTAAGGCACATACTTCAAGTCATGAGAATATAACTATTGTTACTCAAATTGGAGGTGGAATTTTTCATGGAAAGAAATTGTTTTGTTTAACAAAATATCTAACTTTATTGTTGGATATTAAAAAAATTGATCCTCAGGGCATGGCTTGTCTAAGCAGGATGGTGGGATGAGGGATGGTGAGTATCTGAACTGCGTTAGTTAGAAATGGTTAAGAGGGAAGAGATGCATGGGGTTGTTTGCAATGAGAGACAATAAAACTGAGAGGGGCTGAGTAAATGACAATAAAGTAGCAATAACTTTCTAGTGTCAATAATGGCCAAGGAATTCCTAGTATTTCAATTTAAGTATGTTGCTCTGCTCTGTATTTTACCATGCTCTGAATGCCCTCAAATCATCAATAAAATGCTGTTTCAACCAATTTTTGCATCGGTACTACTTTGAGGAAATTCTAGAGTAAGTTCAGTATTTGTCATAGAGTTGTATGGTGTTTACATATTTGGAATATGTGTAAAGCATAATAGGGGTCAAGAATATGGCTGTATCAGGAAATGTAGATTAGATATGTAGGGAAAGACAGACCCTGGTCTTCCCATATCTTACAGTTGCAAATTTGAGTCAATTGTATTTAAAAGTCTTTTTTCCAGCTTCATTGAGAAATGAGAAATGAAATATTTATATATGAAGTGCATGAAGTTATGATTTAATATTCTAATATATTGTGAAATAATGATTACAACACAAAAATTAACACATCCAGCAGCTCACATAGTAATCACTCTATGCACCTTAAACTAAAATTTCATACCAGCATCACCTCATTGTTCCTAACCCAACCCCAGCCCCCAGTAGCCATTAGTAACTCTAATTCTATGAGTTCAACACTTTTAGACTGCACATATAGGTGAGATAATAAGTATTTTTTTTTTATTCTCCATCTGGTGTATATTATTTAATATAATGTCTTTTAAGTTCATCCATGTTGTCACAAACAAAATGATTTACTTCTGTTTTATGACTAAACGATATACCGCTATAGATATACAAATAGCTCTGACAACTTCTAACATTGTTTCCATGTCTTAAATATTGTGAGTAATGCTGCAATACAAAAAGGAGTACAAATATCTTTTTGAGATACTGATTTCATGTCTTTTGCTTATATATCCTGTAGTAAGATTGTTGAATCATACAGTAGTTCTATTATTCTATTTATAATTTTTCTATTAATTTATTTCTGAGAAATCGTCATAGTGTTTTCTGTATATATATACCAATTTACATTCCTACCAACAGTGATTAGTGACATTAGACACCTTTTGTTTTTATACCTGCTAACTATTTGCATTCATTTTTGGGGAAAATGTCTATTCAGATCTTTTGCTCATTTGAAATTATGTTATATGGGTTTTCTTTTCTTTTTCTTTCTTTCTTTTTTTTTTCCTATGAATCTATTGACCTATCTATCTATATTATAGATTAGGAAAAAATTCAAACCAAATATCTGACAAGGGTGTAATATCTACATATAAAAGGAGCTCAGTTTTATTTAAATTAAAAGACAGGTAGACGTTAGTTCATCAAAGGTCATGGGCATACAACATGTGACTGTTAATTTATTTGCCTAATAGCATTTGTTTAACAAAAGACAAAGCAAAACCAGAACCTTATATTCTATTTTCTGTGTATTTGAAAAGAAGTGGAAAATATATTATCATGTGTGCATTTTGAAATGTGAAAGTCTAAAAAGTTGAAATTATAAAAATTCACATGAATTTTAAGCATTCCTCATCATAACTTTATCTTTGTGACAGAGAAATTTTCTGAAAAATCTAGTCACTGCCCCTATTTCCTACCAGTCATTTTTGTGAGATGTAGTAATTGCTCTGTCAAATAGCTGCCAAAAAAGGAACAATTTTTTCTCTTCCCTTTGTTCTTATTCCATAACTGGAAAGCACTAGAGAGACTGCATGATGAAGATTTCAAGAGAAGACCCTGGATTTGATGACTTTGCAAGTTTTACTAGTAGTAGCTTTGTTGACCTCACGGGAAGAAATGGCTAAAAAATCTGGAGATAGTGCAGTGTCTGACAAAGTAACAAGCTTAAACAAAGGAAAACTAATAGATTTACCTGTTAGTACTTTTATTCCCCCCTACTAATGAGGTTAGATGGAGGGATTGCCATTCCTTTTAAATGCTACCGTTGGTTTTAGTACAAGACTCCCAAAATTGATGTTCCAAGGAGCATAATTAGTATGTCCTAATAAAGATGGCCAATTACAAATACATTTTGGAGTCCCTGCTTTTTGGTTTTCTATTCTTGCAAAACATGTTAGACCTTCTAATAACATGCCACAAACTGAATTTCCAATGGAAAAGAGAGGATGCTGTAATTCTACTACACTTTTAGGAAATTTTGAGTGATACACTTACCAAATCACAGTTTTGGAATCTAGCTATTTTTCCTGTCACAAGTAATCAATAATAGTCTCATCTCATTGAAAATCCACAATTTCAATTGTTTTACTGCCTTCTTCTGTAATAACAGTTGTCTAATTATAATATTTTATGAATTAGGAAATACTTTCATTCTCTAATACGTTCCATGTTGACTTCTTTGAAATTATTAATATAAGCTGGACTTATAGACTCAGAATTACGTGTTTTAAGTTAATATTATTAAATAGAAAAAGTCAAAACTGATTATGCTTTTTGTTTTGAATTTTTTACTTGTCTATATTTCTAGCTATTATATTTAGCTATTGATTATTTTTACATAATTCTGTATAGTCCATATAATTTTAAATATGCATTTTCAGTGATTTTATACCACCATATTAATATTCATGAGTTCTTGGTTTTATCCACCTCTCAGTTGCCCATAATACTTAACACCTCTTAAAGTAACTTTTTCAGAAATGTCACAGAAATAATATTTTTTTTCTAAAACCTTGCATATATTAAAGTGATTGTGCTACTTTTTTTTTTTTTTTCAGTTGAAGTAACATTGATTTACAACCCAGTATAAATTTCAGGTTTACAGTTTCAAACTTTAAGAAATATGTATACCACATCATACTCACCACCATCTAATCAACTCCTTTGATATGTTCAACCCATTCTCCACCTCTTTATCCTATGGTAACCAACATTGTGTTGTCAGAATCTAAGGATTTTTGTATTGTTTTGTTTTTGTTCATTTACTTTGCATTACTATATTCCATGTGAGTGAAATTATGCGCTATTTGTCTTTCTTTTTCTTTCTTACTTCACTTAGCTTAACCCCCTCAAGGTCCACTCATGTTGTCACAAAATGTCAACTTTTTTTAATATAAAAAGCTGAGCAGTGTTCTATTGTGTATATGTGGACATCTTTATCCACTCATCTGCAGATAGGCATTTAAGTTGTTACTTTAAGTTGGCTATTGTAAATAGTATTGCAATAAACATAGGGGGATTCATTTATATTTTCAAATTAGTGTTTTCATACTCTTCAGATAAATACCCAGAAGTGGAATTGCTGGATGATATGGTAGTCTTATTTTTAATTGTTTGAGGAACCTCCATACTGTCTTTCATAGTGACTGCACCAATGTATATTTCCACTAGTCTGTACGAGGTTTCCTTTTTTTCTGCATCCATGCAATATTTATTGTTACTTTTGGGGTAATAGTCATTCTTATAGGTGTGAGGTGAAATCTCACCATGTGTTTTTGTTTATTTTTTAAGATTGATTTATTTTCACACAGTGGTCATAGTGTGATGATGCTGAAACTTAACCCCACTAGGGAGGCCCCTCACTGTGCTTTTGATTTGCATTTCCCTCATGATAATTTATGAAGAACATCTTTTCAAGTGCCTGTTGTCCATCTGTATGTTTTCTTTGGTGAATCACCTATTTAGAACTTCTGCCTATTTTTCAATTGGTTTTTTTGTTGTTGAGTCATTTGAAATAATAGTTTGCAAATATATTCTCCCATTCAGTAGATTTCTTCTCATTTTAATGATGGTTTCTTTCATTGTTCAGAAGCTTTTTAGTTTGATATTGTCCCATTTGTTTATTTTTGTGCTTGTCTGCTGTTGCAGATAAATCCACATTATAAAGTTTGAAGTCAATGCGCTTATCATCTATGTTTTTTTCTATGTATTTTATGGTTTCAGATCTTATATTGAAGTCTTTAGTCCATTTTATTAACCTCTGTATATGGTAAAATATAGTGGTTTCATTTTTTTGCATGTAGTTATACAGTTTTTACTGAATTATTCATATTAGTCTATTAGTTCCTGAAGCAAACAATCGCCATAAACTTAGTGTTTACAGTAACAGAAAAGTATTCTGTCATAGCTCCGGAGGCTATAAGTCTGAAATCAAGATGTTGACAGGATCACACTCTGTTCAGAACATCTAGGAGAGATGTGTTCCTTGCCTTTTCTAGCTTTGAATGATCTGAGTAATTTGACTCCATGACTCTAATCTCTGTCTCTATACTACTTCTTCTTCTTATTTTGTATATCTCTTTTAGAACACCTACCTCTATTTTCTAATACATATAGTTGCAATTAAAATCAAACAGGATAATCTAGGAAAAATTAATTTCTCAAGATCGTTAATTACATTTTTTGCTATATAGGGAAACACTTGTAGATTCCACAGATTTGATGTGGATATTTTGGATATTTTCCATTTAATAGACTCTATATGTCTGATTTATTTGGAATGCCAATTCAAATTCATATTTTCACCATGGTGAGATTTAATTTTGTCATTGCATTTTTTATTCTTATATACATTACACATATATGTGTGTATATGACTTGTTTTTTTATTCAAACTCTTTTTGCCTTACAATGCTAGGTTTAATACCATAGAAAATAGCATTATTATATAAAGAGAAACTGAAACAGGTAGTTTTAAATTTTTCTTGTTTCCTTTTTATTCAGAGATATACTTTTCTTCATAACCTTTTGGGATATAGTATTTTTTAATACACCTCATATAAGCTTCTTTTTAAACATTTATCAAAATGGGGAAATACAGGCCTTCATTTTAGCTCTCCTCACTGTATTCAAATGCTAATGAAATCCTGTCACTTCTTCAGTTGGAGATGTGGGTGCTATGCAAATGTCTTAGTCCCATTTCTAAAAAATTGTTTATTGTGTTCTCTCTTCCTTTCAGTCTTTTGTATACATTGCTTCATTTGGGAATACTGAACCCTCTTCACATTTCCCAGACTACTACTATTCCTTTTTTACATCTAACTTATTTTGTCTGCTCATTTTGCTATGCTGAATTTCCCTGTTTTGTTTTTTTTTAATCTGGGTTGACAATTTAAAGTTGAACTGCTTATCTTTTACTGTTACAGAAGGCAACATTGTGTCTATTTTAATTTTTGACCTCCTTTGGCTCCTGTGGGTACTGAGGTCTATATTTGCAGTTGCTGTACCAGTAGAGTAGGTGAGGAGGATAAAAGAGTCCAATAGCCTACCCAATCAGCTGGAGGGTCCAGTTTGTGTTTTTGGCACAGCTGATATACCTCCTCTCTGGGGTCCAGATCTGAGACTCAGCAGTCTGTCTGTAGTCAGTGCATTTTATGATGTCAGTACAGGTCCCCAGTGGTGGGAAGGAGAATATATTCTCAAGTGCTCTTTTTGTTGGCCTCCTTCCTGGGATTCTGGTCTGTGTACAGACCTTTCAATCCTTTGTATACGTTGCTTCATTTTGTAATACTCAACCCTTTTTCCATTTCCTGAACTATTACTATTCCTTATTTACATCTGTGGAGGAGCTGGAGCTCTTCAACTGTAGGGTTCACCTGGGCATGTCATGGGCACGTGCTTCCACATTGTGTCCACTCTCTGCTCCCTAGGGTTACTGACTAGGCCCTGAGTCTTGAAGTCTGTGTCCCACACACATACACATATGCTTCCATATGTTCCTTACTACCTACTTTCTGTCAAATGATTTGTGAATCTCCACAGTGTCCCCTTCAGTGTATTTTCTGTTGGTCTCTGAGAACAGGGAGTGTTTCAATCTCATGTCATACTATGGAATTTTCTTAGTGGTGTATCTATCTGGCTAACCATTAGTTGTTTCTTTTGGGAATGAAACAAGAAACTCTTTTTGCCATATTGGTGAAGTCCTGGACCTTCACATCTAAACTTAACTAACATTTCTTTCAAGAAGTCTTTCTTGGTCAGTCACTACTGAAAGAAATTATGTACCTAGGGCATCTTGTACTTACACAATCACAGCATGCATCAAACCATATTATGATTATCTCTTTCTTTTACTAATGGTGAACAACTGTAGGGAATACTTTGTAACTTATTTGCATTATGTCCTCAAAATGCAGTACAATAGCTAGCACCAATAAGAATTCAATGAGAATCAAACCACAAAGCTTTAGTTTATTGCTTCTACTCTGATCTCACAAAATAGCCTTTATCATAAAATATATCACAATGTATGGTAATTTTATGATAGCAATAATTAGAATTTATTATGCATTTACTACATGTTAGACATTGTGCTAACCAATTTTTTTTACTATCTCCTTTAATTTAGCCTTCACAATTACCCTGTAAATTAGTACTATTATGATTCCATTTTAACATGAAGGAATCTACATTAAAGAGGTTATTCATACTGTCTAAAGCCATACAACAAACAGAAGAAAAAAACTTGATTATTAATCTAGAAAATTTGATTCCAGGCATCACTCTATCAGCCATATTTGCTTCTGTCTCTAATATCAAACTGTCTGAAAATTCCTGGGAACAGTTGCTGTATATTCTTGTCATTGCCTATTGTTGTCTATAATACATAATAGCTGCTGAATAAATTTTCTTTGTTAATAAATGAATGACATGAAGTGAAGCTCAACTGTGGTGGAGGATAATGGGTTCTTTGGTAGGGAGTGTGGTATGGTAACATACACTGAAGAGGTGTGAAGCTATACCTCTAAGATATATACAATGTTGTAAACCAATGTTACCTCAATAAAAAATAATATAAGAATTAAAATAAATATTACTTTCAAAAAAAGTACAACTATATCATTATTTCAGGAAATGGAAAAGTAACCTATAACTTTTGCATTCCATTTCACAGAATTTTTAAAAAAAATCTCTGTATACATAAATATCATTTAGAAATATGGCTCAGATATGCAGCTTAGGTCCCTAGTGAAATATTAAACCTGTATACATCCATCCATTTTACAAAGAAAATTTATTACTTCTACATGTATTTTGATATAACTTACTAACAATGCAACAAAACTTTTCATAAAATAATTTGAATTCTCAAAAGTTGTATCAGTTAGTCTGTGCATTTTCAGTAGATTTTTTTCCTCTTGAATTTCTTTTTATCCTTTTCACAAATTTTCAAATAATTTCCTACAAGCTTATTACAGTAAGTGCCTGGCAGTCAGATAAGCAATACTTTTGCCTTCAAAGATTCTAGTTGATCTTTTCACATATTTCACAGAAATTCCCCAACGTACCAATAGCCTTCCTTATATCCTTAACCAGTTATCCCTGACCAAATATAATTATTTTCCAGACTTCTAAAGCCATAAAGTAATTTAAGCTGTTTTTAAATTTTATAGACGAATGTAATCTTATTATAATCACTTTTTATACCTAGTGTATTGTTTCTGATATCCATCCTTATTGTTACATGCAATAGCAAATTTTGGGATTATATAAATCAAAGACATTATCTATTCTACCACTGGTAAGTATTTAGATTGCTTTCAATTTTAGGTTATTTTGAAAAAACCTGCTATGAATAGTCTTCTATATGTATGTCAGTGGATATATACACTCATTTCTCTTGTACATTTTTCTAGTAGTAGAAATTGTTGGATTATATGATTGACATGCATTCAGTATTTAATGATAGAGCAAATATATCCCAAAGTTTGTGTACTTCTTTACGTTTCCATCAACAGTGTATGAAAATTGCAATTGTGGGCTTCCTTGGTGACATAAAGGGTTGAGCTCTGCACTGTGGGGTTTCCGCAGCCACTGCAGCATGAGTTTGATTCCCAACCAGGGAGGAGACACGTGGCGCATCAGATCTCTTTTGCATCGCCTGCTGCTCCCATCAGAATTGTGTTTCAGTCAAGCTGCCTGTTCTGCTCCCCACTCTGTCTCTGGTGAATACTCTCACCCCACCCTCCCCCCACCCGCGTCTCTGACCTGTATCCCAGCTATTGTATGCATAAATTTTTTTAAAATCTTAAAAAAAATAGAAAATTGCAATTGTTCCATAACCATTTTTGTCTGTACTATTTTCAGTCTTATAAAAGTATTGATTCTAGTGACTGTTGCAAAGTGTCATTGTGACTTTTATTAGCACTATCATGATGACTTTTTACATGTGCATCTGTCACTTGGATATCATTTATTATTTTTTGAATACTTTATCAAAAGTTTTGTCCAGGGCCTCACTGGTGGTACAGCGGGTTGAGCGCTACACTCTGAAACATCCTGCGCAGCAGGCATTGGGAGTTCGATCCCTGACCAGGGCAGGAACCCACATGGCGCAGCAGACCTCTCCTGCCTCGCCCACTCCTCCCCTCAGCAGTGTATTTCAGTCTGTCTGCCTGTTCTGCTCCCCACTCTTGTCTCTGGTGAATCCTCTCACCTCCCCCCCCCCCACCCCGAGCCTCTGGCCTATACATACCCAGCTCTTGTATGCATAAATAAATAAATCTTTTTTTATATATAAATAAATCTTGTAAAAAAATGTGTACATTTTATTTTTCTTGGACATTGTTTTACTTTGCCTATTGCTTTTGGGTAAATGCCATTTGTTATATATTGAAACAAATACAAATATATTTTCTTACTCTGTGCCTTTGATTTCACTCTTTTTCTTTCTTAAAGATTTTATTTATTTATGCATACAAGAGCTGGGTGTAGGCCAGAGGTGTGGGGAGCAGGGCTGGTGAGAGGCTTCACCAGAGACAGAGTCAGGAGCAGAACAGGCAGATCTACTGAAATACACTTCTGAGAGGAGCAGCAGGCAAGACAGGGGAGGTCTGCTGCATCATGTGGGTTAGCTCCCTGGTCAGGTACTGAATGCTTGTCTCAGTGGCTAGTGATAGCTTGATAGGGCGGGCCTTTAACCCCTGAACCACCATGGAGGCCCTGTTTTCATTCTTAATTTTGTCTTGTGATGAAAAAATATTTTTAATGCAGTAGAATTTATAATCTATGTTATTTATGGATATTTCTTATGCCTTATTTAGGACACTTTTGCATATTCCAATATTTAAGTTGGAATATGCTTTATGTTTTACCTTTTAAAGCTAGTTGGCACTACATCTGGAATTATTTTTATATAGTTGGAGGGAAAGATAATTATTTCATTTGGCTATCCAATTATCCATTACCATTTATTTAAAGGACTATTCTTTCCCTCATTAAATTTGGTGGAGGCTTGATCATGTAACTATGTCTTAACCTCTGCCCAGTTTCTTTGGTCTATTAGTCTGTTCATACACAACAGTGTCTTAAAGTATTATGGCTTTAAAATAAGTCTTAACATCTGATACTATAAATCCTCCAAATTTGTTTTTGTTTTTCAAGATTATCTTGCTAATGTGGGACTTTACAATTTCTTATGAATTTTAGAATGAGCGTGTCAAACCTCACACAAACACTAATACACCCACACATAAAACAGACTATTTTTATTGGGACTACCCTAAATATGTAGACAAATTTGGATAGAACTGACATAATTACAAAATAAAGTCTTTCAATTCATTAGCCTGGTTATACCTTCAGTTATTTAGATTTCCTTTTATTACTCACAACAGTACTTTTCAAATTTCTGTTTAATTGCTGCTATTTTGAAGTTAGTGAGTCTTTTTTTCTAGATGATTTAAGATTTTCACTTTGGCATTTGTTTTATAATTTCATATGATTTTTTTATGTATAATATTCTCTTCTCATTTTATTCCACATGGGATTCTTTGCCATTCTTGAATTGTAGTTTAATGTCTTTCATTCATTTGGGGAAATTCAAAGCTACTCTCTTGTCATCTCTTTTCTTAAAAATATCAATCACAAAAATTTTAAAGTCTGACAGCTGACTAGCCATAATCGCAGTGGTCCTCTTCTGTTGTTCATATTCTTCTCTTGAAATATATATCTATTTTTAAAGGTTTATTTATTTACACATACATGAACAGGAGTACAGGTCAGAGGTGTGGGGTGTGAGAGGATACACCAAAACAGAGTAGGGAACAGAGCAGGCAAATTAACCGAAATACACTGCTGAGGGGAGCAGGGGGTGAGGCAGGAGAGGTATGCTATGCCATGTGGGTCACTTCCATGGCCCGGGATTGAACTCATGCTATAGTGGCTGCAGAGGCTTCATAGTGTGTTGCTTAAGTCCTTGTGCCACCAGGGAGGCCCTGATTGACAAATATCATGAAAAATTTTTGGAAGCTCCACATGTGGTTACAAGATCATTTGAACCTAATCCAGGACAAAAGTGATCCAAGACTAGTTTGCAGTTCCTATACATTATTTTTCTTATTTATTATTTATACATTATTTTTCTGTTTTGTCTATAGAGTTTCATCTCTCCTGGATCTCAACTCAGAACCTGTAATGTTTTTCATGATACTACCTAATGAGGGATCCTGAAATTTAAGTTTTTGCTTCCAGTACATAAAATTGGAGAAAATTTTCAGTTGTTTTCTGATTGATTTTTTAATATCTTGCTCTTTGCAGCTTAGTGAGAAGAACTTAAAGAGGAAATGCAAGTGTCTAGCTCATGTATTTGTGATTTCTTTTTCTCTGGGATTTTAGGTTATCGTGTAATGATGTCTTTGACTATTATTAATCTATTGTTTCTCACCCTTTTGGCTAAGTGAATATTACTAATCTAATATCTGTTATCGCATACTGTGAGTCTTACTAAAATACAAAGCTATCCTGGTTTTCTGTCTCCTTTCTGGCATACAGAATTAGCAAATGGATCAAGAAGAAAGGCAGTAAGTAAAACATTGGATTCATGTCAATGACCTTCCCTTCTATGTAGATTCTGGACTTGAAATCTCAGTTGCTTTTTGGAGCTATTCTGAGAACTTCAAAATAAATCCTAAATTTTATTCAGCTTTCCATTTATTCTCAACAGGAAGATTTGTCTGCTGCAAGCTACTCTATAAAAACCCATAACATATATTTAGTTTTAAATTGATTCTACTTGTGGGGATTTAATATAAGTTGTGAATTCCACACAATGATCATAGAATTCTTACAATATTTATCATGAATTAAGTCACAAAAAAAAGCAGTAAAATAAAAAAGGAAAAAAAAAAAACCCAAAACAACACAGCTTAGTCTACTTCCTTCAACTGCAATACATCAACCAAACATAAATCAAAATGTTAGCCTAAAACACAAGTGATGATTAGCAATTTTTAAAAAATAACTATCCCTTCCAATTAACTCTCTTTAAGAAACACTCAAAACTGAAATATAGAAAATTCAGAAAGAGGAAACCATGAAATTATTGCATCTTAAAGTCTTAGTCTAGAAACAAATTAGTTTTGGGAAGAATATATATATACTGAAATGTACTTACTTAATGAAAGCACAAACTATGCAAAATATATTAATTTTAAATATATTAAAATAAAATTATGTCATATGAAGAAACAGTAAAATAATCTGAAGTAATTGAAGTATTACATAAAAAAATAACAAAAATTCAGAAAATTCAGAATGTTTAATATATATGTGGTCCAGTATTTTACAAATATAATAAAATATACAGGTATTTGGAAATTCTAGCCAAGAGACAAACAAAAAAAACTATGAATAATAAAAAGTCATAATTATAGAAACAAAAGAGTTGCTCTTTTCAAGATATTCAATAATGTTTTACCAAGAAATTTCCAAATCTGGATGGATAAACCCTTTTCTAGACTACAACTTAACAAAACTGACCCAGATAGAAGAGAAAATATTAATAACACAACAAACACACACAAAAAGTGCAATTTACTGAAATTTATACTCTTCAAAGGAATTTAGCTAAAATTTAAAATTTGAGATATACTAAAGCTTAAGGAAAAAGATAAAAGGTAAAAAACTTATATCTGGACAGGTTAATGTCACAAAGCTAGAAACTGACGGAGTCTTTTTTAAAAAAAACTCTTCTAGTGTATAGAAAGTATTTATATCAAAATAACAATGACGCCTCCCTGATGGCACAGGGGTTTAAGTCTAGGCACTATGAAGCTATCTTCAGCCACTGAAGCATGAGTTCAATCCTCCTCCAGGGAGCTAAGGCCTGGAGCTAAGGCCAGGGAGAGGGCCTCTCCTGTCTTGCCCACTGATCCCATTGGCAATATATTTCAGTAAACCCATCAGGTCTTCTCCCCACTCTGACTCTGGTCTGGCCTGCACCCCAGCTTTATTTTGTATAAGTAAATAAATCTATAAAAAGAAAAAAAACAACAACAATGATTTTTTAAAAATGTAAAATAACACGTTTAGACTAATCCATATATGAACGTAGATGCCAAAACCTTAACTATAATATCAGCAAAGTAATTTCCATAAATATCTTAAAAAATATCACAACCAAGTGGCAACAACCCTATTATTGCAATGATGCATTTTTTGAAGAAAAAATATAATTAATAAGTTACAGAAAAAAATCATACAATCATCTAATGCTTATATGAAAAAGAATAATAGTCAACTAATGATTGTTGTGTTCTGCAACACCACACAGATAAAGAGACTGATGGGAATCATGGTGGAGCAGGCTGCACAATGCAGGATGCTGCTGAACAGCAGAGTCCTGATCTTTTTATTGGTAGAATGATCATAGAGCATCAGTTATGTGAGGTAAGAGGACAAAGAAAGAAGAATGGAAGTAAAGAATATGCCTTAGTCATTTAGGACTTGGGGGGATATGAGTCTGCAGATAATTCTTATCTGCTTGATGATCAGGAGTTGTATTTGAAACCCACACCCTTGGAAACCCAGGTCAATGTTCTAATCTTTTTTTTTTTTAAAGATTTATTTATTTTTGCATACAAGAGCTGGGGTACAGGCCAGAGTTGCAGGAGGTGAGAAGATTCACCAGACAGAGCAGGGAGCAGAATAGGCAGACTGACTGAAACACACTGCCGAGGGCAGCAGCAGACACATCAGGAGAGGTCTGCTGCACCATGAGGGTCTCCTCCCTGGCCGGCAGCAAGGATCGAACTTGTGCTGCAGTGGCTGCGGTTTGCTTCATAGTGTGTTGCTTAACCCGCTGCGCCACCAGGGAGGTCCCCAATGTTCTAATCTTATCAATCAAGATTCCACTGATCAATTTCTGGGGTCCTTTGCCATACATCAGTCCTCAGGTCTTCAGCCCCCTGGGCATTCCCGGTCATACTTCTTGATGCATTCCCTTCCTAGGGTGATCGAGCTTCCTGTCCTTATTTGATTGATAAGGTTTCCTTCCTATCACTGACTGACCAGTTTTCTGAAGGGCAGTTCTGACCTTGTATAGGTATGCTGAACTGCAGGTAACAGTAATGTTGGCCAAACAAGCCACTTAAGCCTAGCAAGCCCACAAATGATGAACAAACAATTAATGGTAAATAAATCCAGTTACTAACAGAAAAAAAAATTAAAAACTATTAGTAACCTATAAACATTAGGATACATTTTCAACTTAATAGGTAGTTATTAAAAACAAAACACCAACATCATATTTAATAGTGAAATACTGAAAACAATTCAAATAAAGTTAAGAACAATAATATAAGGATGCCTGTTAGTGTAGCTATTATTGAACATTGGCCCAGAATCACTAGAGTGTATAATTATATGGTACAAATAAATATTAATATTGGAAAGAAAAAGCTATCATACTTTGTGGCATATATATGACTATCTGCCTGGGACATGTAATAGAAGAAATTAAAATATTTTGGATTAATAAGAGAGTTTACAAAGACACTATAAACAAAATACAAAAAAAAAAAACAAGAGTCTAAGAGGTATGTGCAACATTTATACAAGTAAATGTTTAATATTCACATTAGACTTGATATTCACTTAGAACTACATTTTAATATTAAAAAATGAAACAAAAATTATAAATGTGGTTTACTATGCACTGACAATTCACAGAGTAAAATGAGAATATTCAGTTAACATTTTTTTAATTTACTCAACTTCATCAATTGTCCAAATGAAAATTAAGAAAATAATAAAATAAATTTCCCCTTTCAATAGATTCTAAAAGACAAAAAAAAGTGAGATTGATAATTTTGAGGAGTTGAATATTAGCATTCTCATTTATCTGGGTGGTAGTGCAAAATAGCACTGTCCATCATTATACAATAATTTGAACATATTTATCATTATAAAATACATGCATCTGTAAGGATGTACTTTGTCACTAGACAAAGATTATGAAGAAAAATGGGTACTATCAAAAAAATTTAGAACTTTGCTTTTAAAGTTATGACCAAGATCTTTGAAACATTAAAAAAAAAAAGAGTTGAAGAGTAAGCCTAAAGAAATTTGATTATCTCTGCACAAGATAAGAACAATTGGGTTTGCCTTGATTCTAAGAAGGAGAAAAGGGGAGAAAAAAAGACTATAGCAAGAGGTGAGGACAGGGAAGGAAGGCCTTAGCACTAGGTCACTGCACAGTGACCAAAGGAGTTTGAAGAGTAGGATTTATCATAGTTTTGGGTGGTTTGTGTTTCTGAAATGCAAAACTTAGTTAACCTAGCTAACACGCACATTCACATATACAGTTTTTTTTGATTTTTTGAAAGGATATATTTATCTCATTTGCTAAAATTACATAAGTTGGAGCTAAAGGCCAAGTATTGAATGTATCCAGTATTAGTCATAAAGTTTGAACAAATCTCAATAACTCCATAATTAACAACAACAACAAAAGCCAAATGTAAAGGAATAAGTGACTTATCTGAATGTTTTTTCTTGTAAAAGTGATGGAGGCAGGCAGTTTTACATTTGGCACAGTGTGATACAGAATAGGGGCCACATAACTTTAAGATAGCAAAATTATCCATAAACTAAATTAATATATAAGAAATAAAAGCTGAGAAGCAGAGCTGTCCATGAGAATGTGAGGTTTCTATGAACTGCCAATGGATTAGAAGTAGGAATAATATCATCTACTTATCTAGATAGAAAAAGGCAGGATTAACTCATCTGACTTTTGAATTACCTATTCGTGCTCTTCAAAAAGTCAATTTCAATTCCTGGCTTCTCTCCTAGGGAAATACTAGCATTAACACTCAAATGTTCATATACTTCACAGAATTATGTCTGTTCAAAAATTTGGAAATTATCTAAATGTCCATCAATATGAGAATGGTTAAGGGATAAGGAAAAATATGTGTCAAGTAATGAAAAATATTAATGAAGCAGTCTTAGATGAATAAAGTTCATTCTAGAAAAATGCATTATGTAATCAAATTTTTGTAGAAAACAGTCCAAATGTATTTCTGTGCATGTATACAGTTTAAGTATATATGTGTATGTTTCTATTGCATATATAATGCATATGTATATTTGTGTTTATATAGAATGTGTGCATTGTTACATACACATTGGGAAGATGGCATTCACAAAAACATGGTTATTGCTCAAGAACAACATTGGAAGGGGTTAGGTAATACTTTCCATTTTTCCTCTACTCCCACACTTATTACAATTTACACAATTATATTTACACACATTTTTTTTCCTTTCTAATCCAATAGAAAGCAATTTCTTTTGGGCAGAGATTTTTTTTTAACTTTTTTATTTTTAAAGATTTATTTATTTATGCATACAAGAACTCGGGTACAGGCCAGAGGTGTAGGGGATGAGAGGACTCACCAGAGACAGAGTGGGGAACAGAAAAAGCAAATCAACTGAAATACACTGCTGAGGGGAGCAGGGGGCCAGACAAGGAGCGGTCTGCTGTGCCATTTGGGTCACCTCCCTGACTGGGGATCAAACTCATGTTGCAGTGGCTGTGGATACTTCATAGTGCGGTGCTTAACCTCTTGCTCTACCAGGGAGACCCCTAGACTTTTCATCTTTCTTTATGCTTTCAGTATCCAGAATGATGGCACAAAATCGGCAATTAATTTGGGGGAATATAAATTGGGAGAAAAAGGGAAATTGGTCAAGGGACTAGTCACTTATTTACTAGGAGAAATAAAGTCTTTTAAAGAGGAAGGAATGGACAAGTGCTAATGAAAAGTAAAGAAAGAGGGACCTCATGGTGATGCAATAGATTAAGCAACTATGAGGCAAACTGCAGCCTCTGCAGCACAAATTAAATCCCTGCCACCCTCTGGGAAGTTGACCCCACATGGTGCAGTAGACCTCTCCTGCCTAACCTGCTGTTCCCCTCAGCAGTGTACTTCAGTTAATCTGTCTTTCTGCTCCCCACTCTGTCTCTGGTGGATCCTCACACACATACACCCCACATCTCTGGCCTGTATTCCAGTTCTTAAAAAAAGAAAGAAAACTGAAGAAGGATAAGTACTATTTGTCTTTCAGAAAGAAATTAGAAAACATAATTAGAAATAGTTTATAAGTAAGAATCAGGTGTGCAACTGTGTTGGGAGCCACTAGAGAGATTGCTTGATAAAGTCAGTCTCGGAAAAACATGTTTGACTCAGTCAGCAGATGGAAGTTTCCTGAGGTTTGGCCTGTANCTAAAGATAACTATCTTCCTGAAGCAACTGCCTGAAACCTGCTGACCCCGTAGGCCCTGCCTCCCGTTCCCGGTCTCCAAAACAGTATATATTCTAACACTGTAAGAATAAAATTTGAGGCTTGATCAGATCCCTGTCTTGCCTCCATTCTTCGCGTCCCTTGTCTGTTTCATTCTCTTAGGTGGTTCCCGCGCGCCCCTGTTGTCGCCCTGCAGGCTGGGGCACAACTGGGACATTTAAATTTTGAGCATGCTTCACCATTGCTTCTAGTGACACTATATAGCATAGGACCTGAGATTGGCAATTTACTTCAACTATCTCTGTCCCAGATTAATCTTTGAAAATGGAGATAATATTAGTACTTAAAAGTTTGAGTATTAAAGGAGTTAATACATGTTAAGCACTCAGTGTTTAAGTGCTTTATATAATAAAGTTTCAATAAATGTTAGCTATTATTACTTTAGGAAGGAAGGAATGAAGAGAGGAAACGGAAGAAAGAAAAAACACTACATGATTTCACTCATATATGGAATATAAAGAAACAAAGCAATGGGAACAGGAATATCAAATTCTTGAAATTTGATGACAGTACTAACTGTGAGGTTAGGGTTCGGGATCAAAGGGTAATGGAGGCCTAAGATACTATGATAGAGGATACTTGGGGTTCTAGAGATGGGCATGGTGTGGTAACATTCATCTGCAAAGGTGTGAACCTATACTCCTAAATCATATTCAGTGTTAACTACTATAATATCAATAAAAATAATTTCATATAAAAATAATAAACAAAAAGTAAACACTTTTTCTTATCTTTTGTGAGAAACTTTTTCTTAAGCATCAATTCTATGACCTCATTACTCTTCCTAACTGAAGTGAGATAATCTACTACGTTTCATATCTCAGTCTTTTATGAATGTGTGGTATATTAATCAGAGATCTACACTCTTGTCTTTAATACTGAGAATCAATTTACATACATGCAATCTCAGAATACATAGAATGTACTATTTGGCATGGATTCTTTGCTTCTGTTTCTACATAAATGATTTTCCAGGATTACATTTTCTAGTATGCCATGTAATATTTCCATTTCTATTCCTACTTTCAGTGTAGGAAATTTGTTATGGGACTTTTCAGTGTAGAGACTTTATTATGGGACTTGTCTCTGAACAGATGTAGACTAGCCAAGAGGCAGGAATTCTTTCAAGAATAGCACCCAGGGCTTTTGCCTTTGACAAACATAGAATAAGAGGGGCCAGCTATACTTTCTTACTTGAAAACAAACAAAACATATGAAGTACATGAAACGATGGTATTATAAGCAATAAACAACAGGCAATGAAGAACCATGATACCTGAGAGGCAGGAATCAAAGTGAAGCTAATGATCATCCAATATCACTGCCTTCAGAGAGTTTTTAAGTTATGTTTCAGGTTAAGGGAGTCCAGACAGGGTTTGACAGAGTGATTTAATTGAGGAAACATTGTTGAGAGTTGGGAGACATTAAGAAGAGTACCAGAAAGGAAAGTTTCACAGAGAGGAAATACCAGAGTTCTGCAGAGGTCACCGTGAGTATTAAATTTTACTGATCAGGAAATGCATATGAGGAAACTACCCAAGTGCGGGAAAGAAAAGTGTCAAAACAAGCACCTGCATTCACCAACTAGACTAAAATCCTTTATGACTGACCAGTCTTTGAGTAGGGGTCTTGAATTCTTATTGGGAATTGATTAGCATTACATTAAATAATGATAAAGTTCCTCTATCCCTATAAATATGAATGGTAATCCCCTAAAGAGTCAATTTCCAAATAACTGAATTGTACCCTAAAACAAAGCTCAAGAGTATTTTTGGGAATGCAAAATTTGAAGGACCCAATAAGTAAAATAAACCCAGTCAAAAATGGGCAAAAGAGCTAAAAAGGCAATTCTCCAAAGAGGACATGCAAATGGCCAACAGGCATATGAAAAAATGCTCAATCTCTCTTGTCATCAGAGAAATGCAAATCAAAACCACTATGAGATACCACCTCACCCCAGTGAGAATGGCACCTATCCAAAAAACTAGCAACAACAAATG
>JAGFMF010011853.1:537833-560978 GCA_019455555.1 Galemys pyrenaicus | reverse complement strand
CTTTATACACCTGGTGCATCAGCCCAGGTGCATCTACTTGCGCATGCCCACTCAGGCATGTGCACAGGTTTCCATCATCAGTGGTAGGAGGGCGGAAAGGCCTAATTAACCTTTACCCTACAGAGGGCCTTAATAGCAGACTACCAGAAACAATGGAGAAAATTCATGAACTTGAAAGCCCAGTACTGGATCATATAAGAATAGAATAAGTTAGGGAAAAAGGAATTTAAAAAAATAGCATTGTAAGCGCTCTCTAGGACACCTTAAAGAGAAATAATATACATATCATGGGAATCCCAGAAGAAAAAAAAGAAAGGCATAGAATATCTGTTTTGCAACCCTCCCAGATGAGGTAGGTTCACTGTCAGTTCTATCAATTTGAAGGAGAATTTTGGTGTGCTTGGCACCATGTTTACAGGTTTTAATGGTAAGCAGGGAAACAAGCCAGCAGGAAGAAAGCAACATGTGTCCCCTTGAATCTCTATACTCTCTTTTCTCTGGCATACTCTCATGTTCTCTTTCTCTCATAGCTGTCTCTGAGTAATGCCGCCCTTATAGCCCTGACCTCTAGGCTCAGGTGTGTGCACTCTTGCACATGTGCACACACCCATGTTCAGGTGTCCATAATCAGGCATGCAGGCCCCACACCCTCATGCCCTCTACATTAACAAGATCAAGGCCTCAGGTGATAGCCACGGAAGTCAATGGCATAAAAGTCTGACCAATTTCATTTACCCTAAAGAGACATATTAAAAGAAATAATCACTATAAACCCTATCTATCACTATTGGAGACAAACCATAAGTTGTGAACCAAGAGACCCAAAGAATTCCAAACAAAATACCAGATTGACATATACCAAGAACATAATGATAAAGCTTTCAAGAATGAATAATGACAGATACACAGAATACTAAATATAAGAAGAAAAAGGGGTAACCCATAAAGGAATGCCAATCAGAACATCAGCAGATTTTTGAAGAGACATTACAAGCGCCAAATAGAGAAAGACTATCATTCCAGAAACTTCTACCTAGCAAGATTAACAATCAAAGATAGAAGGAAGAGTAAGGAGTTACTGAAAGGGAAAATTAGAAGGAATTATAAATACTAAGCTACATATGAAAGAAATCCTAAAGGAGTTGTTATAAGGCAACAGAACAAGAAATATCAAGGAAAAAGACACCTAAATTACTTACCATGGAGGATGAGGAAAGTGACAATGTGGTCCGTTAGAAAAAGCCAGAGACCAAACCATCCAACAGATCACAGAAATATTCTATCATATGCTAAACTTAACAGAAATTTCAAAGAAAAAAATAATATAAACAACATATAAGACAATGGAAATGGAATCAAAACCATATATGAGAGGAAAGTCTCAAAAAATAAAATGGACAAGAAAAACCAAAACAAAGAAGAAAATCATAACAAAATGGCAATTAAATCTCAATAATTACTTTAATTGAAAATGGTTCGAACTCACTAATTTAGGTTGCATTATGCAAGGTGAATGAACTGATTTCAAAACAAAGCCCAACCTTCTTCTGGTTGTAAGAAATAAGCAAGCATAGACTTAGAATTAAAGGTTAGAAAACATTTACACAATCAAATGACACCAAAAAATGCCAGGAACAGCTATACTTATATGGTTTAAAAGACTTTCAATTAAGAAAGCTATAAAGAGATAAAGATACCATATTTTGATACTGTATTATAATAAAAATAAAAGAATGTTTTATTTTTGTCCTATGTATTTCGTTTCTCCATCTTTTGGTGCATATATAAGTGCATATATTCATGCCATAGATCAGTGATCTGTTTTCAAGGGCTGGTTTTAAAGTTTATGCTTATCTTACACTTTATTTTTTCTATATTCCACATATAGGCAAAACCACTGGGTATTTATTTTCTCATGGCTTATTTCACTTAGTGTAATCTCTTTCAACTCCATCCGTGATGTTGCAGATGGCACGAGTTTATCTTTTTTGATTGCTGAGTAGTAGTCCATTATGTACATATACCACATTTTCCTGATCCACTCATCTTCCCTTGGGAATTTAGGTTGTTTCCATATCTTGGCTATTGTAAATAGTGCTGTTATAAACATGCAAATGCAAGTTTCCTTTCTAATTCATGTTTTTGTATTTCTTTAGATACCTAGAAATGGAATTGCTGGGCCTTATTTCATCTTTTGAGAAAACTTTACACTGCTTTCCATAGTGCTGGAACACTCTACATCCCCACCAATAGTGTAATAAGATTCCTATTTCTCCACATCCTTGACAGAACTTGTTTCTGGTCTTTTTGATATGGGCCTTTCTCACAGATGTGATGTCATATCTCATTGTGGTTTTGATTTATGTTTCTATAATGATAAGTGATGATGAACATTGTTTCCTGCTGGACATCTGTAGATCTCCTTGGAGAAGTTACTATTTAGCCCTCTGCCCAATTTTTGATTAGTTGTTTTCTTTTTGTTGAGTTTTATGTATTCTTTGTAGATCTTTGATGCCAGTCCCTTGTCAGATGTATTGTGCACAAATATGATTTTCCCTCAGGTAGGATATCTCTTCATTATAGTAACAGAATCTTTCACTGTGCTGAAGCCTTTTAGTTTGCTATAGTCCCAATTGTTTATATTTTTTTGTTGTTTTCCTTGCTACTGGGGACAAATCTGTAAAAATATGTTGGGTAGAAACATGCCAGCACGTTCCCAGGGACATGCTGATGGACGAATTGTGGCTCTGGTTTGCAAGGCAAGATTCTGCTGCTCAGTGAGCAGCCATCTTGCTATTTATTAGCAGTAATAACCAAGTATGATTGATTATGTGATAATGGCAGGAAGAGCAGGGTGCAGGGGAGACAAAGAGTAATCAACTTTATGAGGAAGTGGAGAAGACGTGTCGGTCATGTATAAAGAGAGGAATTCCCATTCAGGTATTTGATGTACCTTCTGAGCTATTCCCAAGTCACCTCAGATTATGACCACACAATAAGTGAACGGCTACCTTTAGATTTATGTCATGCAGTGTTTTGCCTATTTACTTATATATCTTTTATGGTTTTAGGTTTTATGTCCAAATCATTCATTCAGTTTGAATTGATTTTTGTGTATGGTGTAATGTTATTTAGTTTTCATTTTGCATGTGGCTGTCCAGTTTTCCAAGCCCCACTTATTGAAGAGGATTTCATTGTTCCATTGTATATTCATGGCTGCTTTGTGGCAGATTAACTGTCCAGATAGGTGTGGGCCCTCTATTCCTTTATTCTGTGTGTCTGTTTTTGTTCCA
Organism: Galemys pyrenaicus; assembly: GCA_019455555.1. Classification (NCBI taxonomy): domain Eukaryota; kingdom Metazoa; phylum Chordata; class Mammalia; order Eulipotyphla; family Talpidae; genus Galemys; species Galemys pyrenaicus. The sequence goes on along the minus strand of JAGFMF010011853.1, from coordinate 557,685 downwards.
GTACCATGCTGTTTTAATTACTATGAATTTGTAGTAGAAATTTGCCATTCCTCCTCTTTTTTATAAGGATTTCTTTGCCTATTTGGGGTCTTTTGGGGGTTCCATATGAGTTTCAGTAATGTTATTCTATCTCTTTGAAGAATGCCACTGAAAGTCTGATAGGGGTTGTGTTGAATCTGTCGGTTGCTTTTTGCTCTTGATTGTTGCAACCAAGCTATTCTTCCACACTATTAATGAAATGGAAGGTACTCTTGATCTTGCCATTAAGAAATATATCAACGACTTTCCTCTGCTTTTAGAGTCAGTCAGTCAAATTGTCTCATCAATTCTCTGAGGCCTTCATCTTATTCTTCTGCTGCTTGCTTCATTTCCAACACTGAATATAGAGACAGTTTCATTTATATCTGCTCTCTTTGAGACCAACCCTCTAAATAAATTAAATGGGAAGCTACCAGGTTGGCAAGATTTGAGAACAATATCATTTTAACCTATACACCAATATCTTTCCTTGTAAAATTTGTCTTCTTTTCTCCTGTGAAAGTCTCAGCATTTAAAATATTTACAGTTACACAAAACAAGCTGGAGCATTTGATTCAAAAGAGCACTGTTCAAATGCTTCTAGTGTTCCTAATTCTCTTAAGTGAACATATTAACACACAAGTTAATTAGATTAGCTAGCTATTCTCTGGAAAGCACAGGTTATCTTCCTTTGAGGGAATGAAATATAGTAATTTCATTGGAGGAAATTTCATGGAGGAGAAGCACAAAAATGACAACCACTTGGTAGAAGTAGTAGTAGGTAGGAGGAAAAAATTTGGGGAGTCCAGATGGGTCATTAATAATGCTCAGTCTCAAGATTTATTGAAAAAAAAAAAAAAAAAGGTCTTGCCAAAGGGAAATTGGACTCTAGTCATAAATTTGCTTAGAGCAGGTCTTAAACTTTTTTTTAAGAGAAAGAGCGCTTAATTAAAAAAAAAAAGCAGAAAGTGGAATTAACTCATATTGCCAGTAACAATGAGGGTGACCTAACATAATCTGATACATAGATCTTTTTTTCTAAATATTTTGCATGTGGTTTTTACCTAAATATCTCTGTGGAATTTTGGATTGAAAGGGAGCTCAGGAAATTAGCTACAACATATACAATCTTCTGGTAAAAGACTGCAGTCTTCTGATTGTATACACGCCCTACATATGCATATTCCTATCAAAGGCAAGATGAGGAGCAAACTTAAAGCTAATGAATGATCTAAGTGAATGCCACCCACTTCATCCTCACATCCACACCAAAGAGATATCAAATGTCTTAAACTAAAACTCCCAGTATTCCACTTCCTAAGTGGGGGAGCTGATGGGTAATAGGGGCAGAGCTGAAATGACAGATGGACCTTGTAAACATTGATATCAGTAGTGCCAGACCTCTTTTTCCTTTCAGTTACAATTTCTACCCTTGTACTGCTGGTAGGAAAAAGAGCATTTAGTCACTTGCTAACCAATTAACTCTCAGTCTCTCTTTCTTCTTCCTCTACCACCTCCCCTTGTAAATAAATAATTTATTATTGTTCTTGTTATTATTTTATTTCTTTCTGCATGTCTGCTTTTGGATCTTGTCCCAATTTCTTAAGCACAATGGTGAAGACCCACAACCAGGTGATCCCCGTTTCCCCTAGGGATGTCCTATAACATCCCTAAACATTGAAATTTGATATAAATATTTTCAAGTAATTTCTTTGTATACCTGTAAAGAAGAGGCTTTTATGTGTCTGCATATCCATCAGTATGTAAGTGTTTATAACCCTATAGAATAGACTGAAGTTTATCTAAGAATCATATCAGTGGGATAATTAAGATTCCCCACCTTAATCTCCACTTCAGTAAAACAAAATTTTGAAAGTGGGAGCTTTAACTCTCCAAATTACATTTCTTTTGACTTTCTTCCTGATTCACTGACCACTTCTGAGTTTCCTTTGCTAATTCTTCCATATCCTTTCAACATCTAAATGTGGCAAAGCCCTGAAGCTCAGTTCCTCACTGATCCTATATTTATACCCCTGACAATCTAATTCAGTTTTGTGTTTTTTACTTATGCTATCTTCATATAACTAATGTTAAGTCAAAAATAAAGTTTCAGTGATGGAGTTTATTAATCAACGTGCGGATTTGAACCTGGGAAGCATCCCAACAAATTTTACTCTGTGAGAGATGTTCTGCTAAACACAAATTTGAATTTAGTTTATATAGCTAAAAACAGTGAGTAATTGACATTAAGAATGTAATTATTCTTGATAGGAAGGACTTCTGTTTCTAATTTGTACTGATCTAAAGCTAATGCTGATGCTGGAGGAAGGCAATGCAGGATCTAATCTCCTCATCTCTTCCATTCTAATGAATGAATGACTGCAGAAACGCAAAGGCTGGGTGCCCTTTGCTTTTTTTTTTTTAATATGGAAAGACTAACTTACAACTTCAGGCAACAGTTTCCTGCACAGGAGATAGAGTCTTTGAAGATGCTGTTTTCATTTGCAGGCCAAACATTATGTTTACACTCACAAATTTTTATACCAAATGATGGCTTGTTTCCAGAACACCAGGCTTACATGCAATTGCCCTTTTAACATCTCCATACAAATGTTTAATATACAACTCAAACTTAGTATACTCAAAACAGAACTGGATTGCTTCTCTAAAACTTCTCTTCCCCACATATTGCCCTTTTGCATAAAAGGCTTCTCCTTTATTCAATTGCACAGACCAGGAACTCTGAAGTCATTCTTGACTCTTTTCTTTCTTATCTATAGCTAATCCATCTGCAAATCTTATCTACAAAACAAGATTTATCACAAAACTAATGAAACTTAACTTCCATTTGCATGAGTCTCTTTTAAGGTTTAGAATCAATGTGTTATCAATGTGACAATTTTAGAACTTAATCAGTACTCATGACCTCTTCTGATACACCCTTTTCAACACCATCTTTCACTTGGATTGTTATAGTGCTTTGCTATTTTACTTATTCTACCCTTGTCCATACTATAGATTTCTCTACCCACAGTGAAGAGTAGTTTTATAGGGCCTCCCTGGTGGCCCAAGGGGTTAAGCACTGTACTATGAAGCATCCATAGCCACTATAGCAGCACAAGTTCAATCCCCAGCCAGGGAGGGGATCCACATGGTACAGTAGACTTCTCCTGTCTTGCCCACTGCTCCCCTCAGCACTGTATTTCAGTCAATCTGCCTGTTCTGCTCCCCACTCTGTCTCTGGTGAATCCACTCACCCCCTACACTTCTGGCCTGTATCCCAGTTCTTGTATGCATAAAGAAATAAATCTTTTTTTTTAAAAAAAGAGTAGTTTTGAAAATAAGTCTAATAGTGTTGATATTCTACTCAACCCATTCAATACTATCTCACCACAATCAAAATAAAATTTAAAGTATTTACTATAGTGTTTAATGGAGATTAGCCTGTGCAACAAACCTGGCCAACAGTCTTTTTTACATAACCCACAAACTCAGAATTATTTTTTTACTTTCATATATATATATATTAAAATAGTATGTCACAGCATGTGAAAAGTTTATGAAATTCAAATTTCAGTGTCCATAAATAAAGTTTCAGTGAGACACTCTCATCCATTTATGCATTATCAATGGCTGCTTTGTAGTACAATGGCAGTGTTCAGTAATTGCAACAAAAACCACATGTAGTGCTCTCATTGTTTCACACTCTAGTTCAGTGTGCAACAAATCACCATAATGCAGTTACAACTTGAGTGTATTTCAAGTGCCACACATACCACCATACATACATTTTACATATTTTTATTACCATTATCCATAATGTTGAAATAAGAAGAGTATAGAAAATTCAACTTTGAATATTATTATGCTGAGGCACAATGGAGTGTGGATTATTTTGGCACTGAGTTAGAATGCAAAGCCTTGTGCTTATATTTGCAATGACAGTATAAGTGTGCTAAAGGAATCCAGTATGTGCTGGCATTACCATACATAATATACATTCTGTTACAGGATATTTTGTTGTGGTGGGGAGGGGGTTAGGGGTAGGAGTGTTCCTGAGACCAAAGTGATTGGCAACATTTTCCTTGCACTTCAATGCTGCCAAAATCTCAAATGCCTAGGAGTACAACACCCAGTGTGCCATGAAGCAGATTTCCTGAATGGGGAGCTACTGATTTTTGGTGTGAATGAGAAGAGGAAAGAGAAGCAGCATAGGCAAATAGATCTCTTAATCCTGGCTAACCTACTTGGAAACACCAAGGGTGTTTCAGGTTTCCACAACAAGGACTGCTGGTCTGAACGTGTTGCCCACATGCTCTGGCACTACTCTTTAAGCTGCTAGAAGCTTCTGTGCTGATCACAGAGTTAGAGGGGGAGAAAGCACTGGGACTGAGAGCACGATGTTTGTCCCACACTGATTAACTCTCTTTTTCTTCTAGCACTCTATATGTAAATAAATTTTTTATTAAATTCTTTTTTATTTCTGTTTTCAGGGACCTGTCCTTTTGTTCCTGAGTGCAAGTGAATGAGGACTCACATATCAGGAACTACCCATTATTTTCAGGTTTGCTTACTTTCAATCCCTATATTCTCAATTCATAACAAAGCCACATTCAGAAAACTAAGAAAATTTAAAATGCCATATATCATTACCCCAGAATTTCTTCTTTTTTAAGATATTATTTATTTACTTTTGCAGAGAAGAACTGGAGTGCAGGCCAGAGGTGTGGGGGCGTGGTGAAAAGATTCACCAGGGACAGAGTGGGGAGCAGAACAGGTGGAGCTACTGAAATACACTGCTAAGAGGAGCAGTTGGTGAGGCATGAGAGATCTGCTGCACCATGTGCATTAGCTGCCTGGCCACCAGGGATTGAACTCAGGTTGTCGTGCTTGGCCTTCAAATGGTAGCATTGAAACTTAACCCTTAGGTCTCTAGGGAGGCCTCCCAGAATTTCTTGTTTTTTTTATTTTAAAGACTTATTTATGCTTACAAGAACTAGGGTACAAGCCAGAGGTGCAAGAGAGTAAGATAATTTACCAGAGGCAGAGTGAGGAGCAGAACAGGCAGAGAGACTGCAATACACTGCTGAGGGGGGCAGTGGGCCACAGGAGAGGTCTGCTATGCCATGTGGGTCACTTCCCTGGCTGGGGATCAAACTCATGCTGCAGTGATTGCAGATGCTTCATAGTTCTGTGACTTAACCCCTTGTGCCACCAGGGAGGATCCCTTCAGAATTTCTTCAGAAAAATTAAAAAGTGAGAATAAGGCTGCTACCAAAGAAATTTTCTAAATGGTTCATGTGTTAGGCACTCAAGAAAAGTCATTTTCTGAATTTGCCTAAATTAAAGTGTGTGACTATAAGCCCTTTGGTGAGAAAAGTTGCTTAAAGTGGTACATTTGTAGTGATATTGGTAAGGACATTGGTAGTGGCATCTATAGTGGATTAAAAACCCATTTCAAGTGGTTTATATTTCATGAGGCAATAATGAATATGAAGTAACTGAAGAATTAACCATTAATAATGGTCCTTATGGAACAACTACAAGCAAGAGCATTTTCAAAGAAATTGAGAAAGTAAAGTCTGCTAAGATGTGTCAAACCGATGATGGTAAAAATATTCATGAAAAGGAAAATGGATTAGTTGAAGAGATGAGGTGTTTAAAATCTGTGGTTATTCATTTTATTATCCATCAGGTATACTGTGGAAAATATTTGAATCTATCCTGTGCTATTGAAACAGTACAGTCAATGGCAAATGTGTCTCATACACTAAATCATTGTCAGTATTAAAAGCTATCCTAACTTGCCTTTATTAAACAATGAACAGTTCATCGACTTAGCAGTCCTGTAGTTTTATTATGATATTTTGATCTCATGGTTGACACTGAAATTTTTTTGAATGAGAAGACTTGTTTTCAACCTCTATTTTTGAACACTGAGAGACTCTAGGAATTAGCTTTTGCAGCAGACTTCATGTTTCTTAATGAATTCAACCTACAATTACAAGGCAAAACAGCACTTATATGTGAAACTTATTCTGTGGTAATCATTTTGATTTCAATTAACATTTGAATCACAAGTGATGTCAAGATGTTCTATACACTTCTCATCCTATAAAATGTTAAAATAAGAAACAAGCTTTATGTTTTTTCACAAATGTTTGGTGGATACATTTATGGATCTCAAAACACAATCCCAGAGGTTATTTTTCTGACCCTGATGCCAACACAAAAGAAAATTTCTGATTTTACAAGAACAAACTGTGCCACTGAGGATCTTCCACCTAACCTTTATTGGAAGTGATTAACCTACAAAGTAATAACATATTAAATGGCAAATAGTAAGATAATTTTATAGTAGAATTACTTATAAATGATTTTGAAGCAATAAATATGCTCATTTAAAACCACACACCCATTAACTGATATCAGTGTTTGAAAGTACCTATGTTGGTACAAAAAATGAACTTTTCAATGATGAAATACAGATAATCTTGATACAGAGCTCATCAGTAAGATGTGAATGTTTATTTCAGTTAATTTTTATGATAGGCAAGACTACCTTTGATCTCCAATTAATCTAAATTTTTCTCATCAGCCACAAAAAACAATATCATTCTTCTGTTTAGAATATATGCATTACAAAAAATTGAATTTATTATTACTATATTGTGAATTTATGATTAAAAATAGTAGAAATTTATTTTCTCTTTTATTCTCTAAGTACTGGTAAAATATCTCATTTATAGAAATCTTGCAAACCTCTTGTTAATAAGGTCCTCATAGTCTGATTGCCGTTTCCCTAATTTCATGTCCATTTCATTCTTCCTCACTTGCTTACTCCAACTGCCCTGGCCTGCAAATACTCCAAGCATATTCCCACTTTAAAGTACTTACATTTCTCTTCCATGACTTTTAACACTCATCCTCTATATGTAAATAAATATACTGCCATATTGAACAAATACAGGACCTCCCTGGTGGCCTAGGTGTTAAGTCTCAGCACTATCATTGCTATGGACTGAGATCGATCCCCAGCCAGGGAGCTAACCCACATATGGTGCAGCAGACCTCTCCTGTGTTGTCTGCTGCTCCCCTTAGCAGTGTATTTCCTTAGATCTACCTGCTCTGCTTCCCATTCTTGTGAATCCTCTCATCCCTCCTATCTCTGACCTATACCCCAGTTCTTTTATGCAAAAATAAAAAAAAAAGTCTTTAAAAAAATAAACAGGATCAAAGCAGGGACGGGAGGAGCACAAGGGACTGTGGTGATGGTGCATGGTGAATTGGTGATGAGAATTCTAAGGGGATAAGAAAAGCAAGCAAACATTGTAAGAAAAATAAATTTATTCATTAATAAAAAAACAAACATTAAATTCTTTCAAGTTTTGCTCAAATGTCACATGACACACTATACATTTTCTCTTCTTGTGTTTTTACTGTCTCCATTCACTAGAAAATAAACTCACTAGGACAGGGAATTTTTTCTTTCTCCTCTCTTCAAAAATAAATCCACAACATCTTGAGCAATGTCTGGTATATAGTATATCTTCAATAGATATTTAACACATGGAAATTTCTGAATTAATTCTTAGATTTTTCTAAAAAGTTTTTTAAAGAAATACATGCTAAAAAATTACTCATGCCTTGAATTCGTCATCTTCCGTCTTTTTAATTTTCCTTCTTTGTTCAAAAATCACCTTACTTTTCTTTTCTCTTAGCCTACAGTTACTGATCTTACATGGAAATCACATGGTATATAGTATCATTTTACATCATGATCCTACATTTTACTATTTTATAATAAATTATTCATAGTAATATATGGCATTTTAGGGTTTAGAATGAACCAAGCACTTTGCTAAACACCAGTAATCAATGTCTGATCTTTGTTGCTTTCAACATTTTTCTCTATTGACCAGACCAAATAAAAACCCCTTTTCATTTTTCTTTTGTGAATTACCCCTCTCATATCATACTGTTTCAGTGTGGCCTTCAACACTTGCTGCACATATTTTTCACTTAATTTAATGGTTATGTCCCAGGGACTGCTAACTTTTGAAGTTTCCTACACGTTCCAAAGTTTAGCCAGAATTAAACATCATTGTGCCATGCAAGTCCATAAACGTAAAATGATTAGTCACTTTCTTTGTACCCCAAGTGACCCAGCCTGACCAACCAGAGTACTGGATACCAATGGCCACAATGATTGGCTCATAGTCAGAACAACAAGAATATTTTTATTGCAATGGATACAGACTAGAGGTAGATACATTTTTTTTTCTTCTAAAAACCTGGAGGATAATGTCATCCTAGAGCTGCCTAGGGTATATTTCACGAAAGAAATGAGTGTGCTTAAGAATGAAAGGGAAAGAAGGGAGAAACACACACACACACACACAGAAAGAGAGACAGCGAGAGACACAGGGAGAAAGATCTGAACCCTTCATAACTACTTAGAAATATGGGCTCTTACTGATCCTATAATAACTTAGCACTGCTCTTCCCATGTGAGTTACATTTGTCAATACATTCCTTCCTTTGTTTTGGCTAGTTTAGGGGGCTATACTTGAAACCGAGACCACTGAATAACACAGAATAATACTCTGTATGCATGAATACATTTTTCCCAGCTGTATTGAGGTATAATCAACAAACAAAATTGTGTATATTTAAAGGGTACAATATGATGATTTAATATGCATATACATGATTATTGTTACAACTAAGTTAATTAACCACTCTAGCACGTCACATAGCTACCATTGTGTGTGTGCCTGTGTGTGTGAGAAGAATGATTAAGGTATGCTCTCAGCAAATTTCAAGTATACAAGAGTCTTATTACCTACAGTCATCATACTTTACATTAGATCCACAAAATTTATTTTATTTATGCCTCTTACAAATGAAATTTGTACCCTCTAGACCAACATCTTGGCCATTTCTCCCAAACTCCCAAGGCTTTGGCAAGGACCACTTTAATCTCTGGTTTTATGAATTTGATTTTTTTTTAAAGTTTCTATATATAATTGAGATCTTACAGTATTTGGCTTTCCCTCTTTCACTTATTTCACTTAGTGTGATCCCTTCAGGTTTATCAGTGTTATTGAAAGTGTCAGAATCTTCCATTTTTATATTTCATTGCATCTATATACCACCTGTTCTTTATGCATTCATCCATCAATAGAACTTAGATGGTTTCAATACCTTGGCTATGAGAATGCATGTCAACTTATTTCACCCACACAAGAGCTCTGTGTGATATGTAAAATTGTTTTATCTACACTTTAGATAAGGAAACTAAAAGAATAACTATAAAACATATATAAGGTCATATAGTTAGTACAGTGTGTAGTTGGCATTCAAACCCAAGTTTCTTTACACAATATTCAATACCCCTTGATTACATTTTTCCACATCTATCCTTAGCTCACCTCAAGTCACCCTTCTGCCCAAATGACTTCTGACAAGAAATTAATCATTTCATTTTTTCCAACTCCAGATTTTTCTTTGGGTTTGAGAAAAATCCCTGGAACTTAAATACTGCTCACATATACCAGAAAAGGATATTCCTAACCATAGAAGAGACCTTTTTTATTCAAACAAGTCTTTTGAAACACTGTATTCCCTAGATAGGAGGTCTATTTTCTTCCATACAGACCCACATAAAAACCTGCAGCGATGAACCACCTTGGTAAAATTGTATATATGCTTGTATAAGAAAGCCTTACATAGCAACCTGCTTATGGAGATAATAGAGAAATTTCCTAAAAATTTTCTACAGAATAGAAGTCGTTCTGGAAAACATGATGTTCAGATACAAGTCCTTTCAGAGGGTTTATTATCAAATATTAGATGGCAGTGAGTCCTTAATTATCGATTATGTTATTCATTCAAATATTAAGGTCTACCATGACAACTTTATAACAATTATTGTAATAACAATATCTTCTCAAATTGTAATGACTGCTCAAAGTTTAAATTTAACATTTGGGCCTCCCTCTGTGCCGCAGCAAGTTGAGCGCCTCACTGTGAAGCATCCGCCACACAGCAGCCCAAGTTTGATCTCCGGTCAAGGAGGGGACCCACATAGCACAGCAGACCTCTCCTGCCTCGCCCGCTGCTCCCCTCAGCAGTGTGTCCATCTGCCTGTTCTGCTCCTCACTCTGTCTCTGGTGAATCCCCTTCACCTCCTGCCTCTGGCCTGTACCCCAGCTCTTGTATGCATAAGTAAATAAATCTTTAAAAAAGATAAATAAATTTAGCATTTAATACTTGAGCAGATTACTCAGATTTAGGGTCATCTCCAGAAATACCTTTGTAATCAGAGAAACCTATCTAACGGCAGGACAAGCAGCTAGAGGCAAAGCTTTGTTATATGAAGTCATCTACTCCTAGTCATGTAAGAAACCCTCGTTTTTCTTTGACACACCAGGCCCCTATCTAATTCCTGAACTCAGGAATAAACCCTCAATCTGTCTCATTTAACCTAGAACTTATAGTCATGTAAATCTTCCAAATGCATGCAATTGAATTTGGTCTTTTTGTCCTACTAATATGTCTCACATTAATTTTTGGTCTTATAAGACTGAGAAGAATGCAAAAGGTTAAGATAATTTTCCCTATGCCCCCATATCAGCTCCAGTACTCCCAGTTCCTGCAGATATATCCTTTCTTTGCCCCCTCTGGCACATGCCACCTCTCTAAGTTGCTATAAGTTCAGTGCCTAAAAATGAGAGACTCACTCAAAGCAAGTTATCCTTTGTCTCACTTTCCCAGTTGGCTTAGGGCAAAGGAGGGAAAAAGGGTTTTCTATAGTTCTCAACAATTAGGTCAGGATGGCCCTTCTGGGCTGATGTCATGGCAAGTCTCTAGCCTGCTTTTTATTCATTCAATCTGTTTTCCTTCTTGATTCTTGAAAGGGAATGATTAATGAGAACAGAGGGACAGGGAGGGAAGAGTGGAGGAAAGAACTCTTTGCCTGTCAGCCTGTTCTACCCCAAGCTGAAACCCTATCACATTTGTGTATCCTGATCAGTGCCCTCAGCACCTGGGTGCCTTCCTCACCTCTAACTTCCCTTCTTCCATATTAAAAAAAAATAATTTTCAATTTCTTCTCAAGGATAAACCAGTTATAGCTACAAACATACCTATGTAGCATGATATAAAGAAATGTGCTCTTAAAATGATTTTATCTGTATTAACAGATGGCATTTTAGTACTATCAAATAGATTTTAGTGCTAAGCAAGTTCAAAACAAAAAATAATCCAGACAATTATACTATAGTAATAAATCTTCCATGGTAGCTAACATTTGGTATTTTAAATTTTCTTAATTATCTAGAGCATAAGTTAAGCAATGTATTTAAAATACTTATTATGCATAATAAAAATCAGGCAACACACTCTCCCTTACTTTATTGTTACTTATTTGGGACACTGAAAATAGCTAATATTTCTGTGTATCCACTTAACTCTTCCACTGTAGCTTGTATGGAAGTGGCACACCTTTGTCTGGCAAGCTACCAATAAAGAAAAGAGAAAGCATGCATTATTGATGAGTTTGCTTCTGAATTTAAAATCAAGGTACACACATATGTGTATAAATACCCTACCTTTACTTGTAGAGATGGCACTGTTTTAATGAAAAAGGAAAAGCTGGTGTGATTATTTGTACAGTATACTGCCCCAAATATAATTGCAACATAAATTGGAAGAATGAATATAAACTTCAAGGTGCACAGTGGAAATTTTATATATATATGTGCATATATACATACACATATATATAAATATATATATATATATGGCTTCTGCTTGGATAGTAATTCTAGTGAGAAAAAGAAAGAGACAATCCAAAGTGAACAAAGGCTTGTGCATAGTTCATTTACTTTTAGGTATGCCACACTATCATTAACTTTTGAATAATCAGCTCATTTTCTGTCATGTGTTCTGCTACAAGTCTAAAGAGGAATTTCTCTGCAAAGCAAAATAGCTACCCCTTTTCTGTACCTCCCAGGAATGCTTCTCTGAATGTGTTAGAGAATAAAGTTACAAGGTGAACACCAGCTGAAAATTCATTTTCTGCATTGTTCACAAACTAAATTTCAATGATATAAAAAGGGATAGAGGAAGATAGTTAATGCATTCATTAATTTTTTGAAAGAGGTAAGGTTTGCCTATTTTGTTTCATTTTTAACTGCCTACGAATTATGCCAGTGCTCAACAGTTGAATATTTGAAATAGTTATAGTGATGTGGCGATATTTCTAGAAGAATGTGAAAAATAGCATTTGATTTTTGATTTTGAAAAATGCTTTGAAATCTTTAGAAGTATAAGCCAATTGTTTGTTCATACATGTTAACAAAATCTCCCAAATGATAGAAGTGAACTAGATCAGACAGACAAAGACAAATACTGCATTATATCGCTTACATGTGGACCCTAAAAAAAAAAAAAATCACATGTGGAAATGGAGAGTAGGTTGATGGTTGCCAAAAATTGACATGTGGAGAAAATTGGGAAATGCTGGTCAAAGGATACAAACTTCCAGCTGTAAGAGGACTAAGTTTGAGGTATCTAAAGTAGAGCCTCCTGACTATAATTAATAGTACTGTATTATTTACTTGAAAGTTGCTAAAAGAGTAAATAGTAAATGGTCTCACTGATACCGTAATTTCAGGTTTTCAGGCCTAGTCTCCCAGACAGGAATGGATCCCAGGCTGCTGTCCTTATCTCTGGAGCCTTCCTTAACTCTCCTGAAATCCCTGCCTGCACTGTCCTTGAAGCTGCCTGATTATCTCTAGCTTGCCCTAGGACTCATACACAAACACACACACACACACACACACACACACACACGCACACATACAAATGATAATTATGTGAGGTGATAGAAATGTTAACTAACATTATTTTGTTAAAAATTCCATAATGTGTGTTACAGTAGCATATCATATACCTTAAACTTATACAATATTATATACCAATTAGATCTTTACAGAGTTGAAAATAAAGATAGCATAAGGGCTTGAAAACAATGAGTTCCAACCTTTTAGTATGAAGTGAATATTGGAACTGTCTAGGACATGTTCCGAAAATCTCAAAAGAAGGTGCCAGGTTCTCAAAGCATTGATTCCTTTGCAACTCTGGCTGATTTATGTGAATTCTTATAAGCCTTCAACAAAGAACATGACTATGACTAAAAGGAATGGAATTTAACATAAAAATATCAAGACTACATGAGATTTAATTTTTTATCATTACTGTAATATAAATCTAAAAATTATTGATATGCGAGCCTGGTAGATGATAGACAGCCTAATAGTAGAAGCTTCTTGTCAAAGTATTCCTGAGGATTATTAACAATTCACCAGTGAAACATGTATGCTCGTCATAGCAGTTTATTCTGATAGACAACCTCTTCTCTGATTCAGAATGTTTAAAAGACAAAAACCACTGCAGTTATGCATAAATGACTCATTGATCTCTTAGATCTGCTTGAACTCTAAATTAGCTATGGGAACTAGAACAGAGGCATAATTTCAACCTATGCATTCGTTGCTTCAAATAGTTAATATAGCGATTGATCCGTGCTGGACTCAAACAGATAAAATAGAGAAACGTTAGCATTTGAAACATATTGAAATAATTTGAAAGTTTTTTTTACCCTCAGATATCTTAAAATGAGATATTTAGATTCCATTCTGAGGCATGGACTTTAATCATATCTTCTACTTTTTATTAATAGGTATTGCATTGCTAAATTACAATGTTTAATGTCAGGAAAACTTGCCATGACATTTAGCAGTAGTTTTAATTAATAATTTTCACACTTTAAATATTTTTCTTCAATAATCACAGAATCCTTCTGACCACTCTGATAAGAAGTTAGCAATTAGGGAGAGTTAAACACTTTATGAATACTATCATTTGCATTTGAAATTGGAGAAAATACCATAATTCAAATCCAATAAAGAAACACACAAATTCAGTTTAACACTTTCCTAAATACTTAAGAACAAACAGGTGTTGTTGTAAGAGAACAGGAAAACATTTTTCTAACCCATCTGGGTCCTTCTGAGGCTGCACAGATGAACAAGTTAATATCAGACTGATTAGTAAGAGAAAAAGACAAAATTTAATAACATACATATGGAGAATTTATATGGTTATAAATTTGAAAGTAAAAAGGAGCAGGGGATATTTATTTTGTGTTTTAAGAACTGGTACATCAAGGAGAGACTAAGTTTGGGACTTATAGCCAAGAACATAATATAGTGTATATTTATATACTGATTCTCAACAATGAACCCCTGAAACATATAATGTTATAATGCGATATTACCTCAATAAAAATAAAAAAGGAATGAGAAAGGGGATGTCACATGACAAGAAGAGTGTAGCCTTACTCTTTTACTCTAACAGTAAAAATGAGTTTCTAAAATAGGTATTCACTGATAAATCTACGCCTGGATGATACTTCTCAAACCACGTTTTTCTAAGTTATAAAATGTTGTAGCAATAATTCCTTCTTTACTTAGGAAAAAGAGTAAAGGAAAAAATGTTCTTGTTAGCTTTCAGAACCTTCACTTTTGTCGAATAATCTACATTCCTTAGATAGATTCCCAAGGCTCACAAAGTCTTGATGACTTTTAGTTCCCATATCAAGGTGACAAGAAGCCCACTCTAGCTACGTTGAGAAGATCCTATCTGATCCTATGGGGAAGATCAGTCCCACATAGTGATGGAACTTGAAATGAATGAAACACATACCTTGTCCTCAAAAATGTACAATTTATATTGGCAAATAAGATAGGTCAACAAATAACTTTTCACAGTTCATAAATTCATATAGGCACAAATGTTTTCTAGCATCTGCTTAACTTTCTCAAACACAAATCTTCTTAATACTCTGCAATTGTTCCCATTTTACCTTCAGGACAAAAAAATCAATATTATTTTGCAAGACCCTGAGCTTTATTGTCTCCTTAAACTCTCTCCATTATCTCTATAATCCAAACATAACAAGTTAATTGGTCAACTTTGTTGTTCTGTGTAACTGTTATTTTTAGGTTAATTCTTAATTAAACAAATAACAAGTAAATATGGTACCTTAGTAAAGTAATTACAATATTACAAGTAAAACTAAAACACAATTTGAAAGTTCTCTCCCAATGCTATGTTTCCCAATGGAAATAACTGTCAATATTTGGGTATGCTTATTCCCAGATTTTATTTTTTAATCAGCTGTACATACATAATGTTCCTTTCTTTTGTATTTTAACCTGATGTGACTATACTTTGCAGAGGGGCTATAACTCATTTATTGTATTCAAAAAAATCTTGTTTATTTTATTATATCACTGTTATAGTGTTTCCATAGACTGAGTTAATAATTTTAATTTCTGTATCTATTATGCCCCACTTTATTCCTTAAGTTATGTGAATTCCTCCTCCATTTTCCCTTAACACATGCAACAATAGTTTATTTGTTTGTTGGTTTATTGGCCCTTGCAGTTAGTCTTTGATTTATTGTCTATGTCTAGATTGTGTTTTATTTTCTATTATCACTTTCTCCCTTTATTTTAATTAATTTCTTTCTTCAATTTAATGAGATTTACTTTGTGGTTCTATCAGTCTCTTGAGATAAAAGGGTTTTTTTTGTATTTTTTTTCTAATAAATTTATTTAATATATGTGCAATTTTGGTCTCATTCAACCAGTTTGATATGTAGTATCACTAGGTTCTAAATAAACAGCATTTTCATTTTTATTTCTTGATAGCCCAAGATAGTTTCTAAAGTGTACCTTGAAACTTTCTGGGATAGAAGGTTTTTGTTTTGTTTTGTCTTGCAACATTTTGGTTATTGCTTTCTAATTTTATTGTATGATGGCCAGTAAGTATATAGTACCACTACACTTTAATTTATTGTGCTTTTTTCTTTAGACTTAACATATCTTTAGTTTTTGAGACAATTATACTTGTTTTTAATATAATCTGTATTTTGGACCTCCTGGGGTTAAAAACTCACATCTATCAAGCTATCACCAGCCACTATGGCCTGAGTTTGATCCCCGGCCAGAGAGGTAACACACGTGGCACAGCAGATCACTCTGGTCTTGCCTGGTGTGCTCCTCAGCAGTGCATTTCAGTAGGTCTGCCTTTTCTGATTCCCACTCTGTGTCCAGTGAGTCTTCTCACACATACCCCACCCCCACCCCGGCACTTTTGACCTACCCCACAGTTCTTGTATGAATGAATAAATCTTTTTTAAAAAAATCTGTGTGACTTTACTGGTATGTATGTAGTTATGTGATTATTAAATTATTTATAAAATTTTAATTTTCTATAGTCTCACTATTTTAATGTATTTGTTCTAAAATCTTCTAGAAGCATGTTAAATTCTTGTTATCAGTGCAAATTTGTCCATTTCTCCTTGATAATTTGTCTTTGTTGCTGTATTTTCAAACAAAACAAAACATGTGTCTGGGGCACATGAGAAAATTCTCCACCCCAGCTGGGTCCTTATGAAGCTGGACAGATAAACAAGTTATCATCAGACATACTAGTAGCAAAAAAAAAAAAAAGTGAAAATTTAGAAACATACACATGGAGAATTTATATTGTTGTAAATTCTAAAGTAAAATGAAATAGAACAGGAATTTACATCTTGTGTTTAAGGACCTGGCATATTGAAGAGAGAGAAGGAAAAGACTTTACTTACATGGTAAGGGAATGACCTCATCCTTTTGCTTTGAGAATAAAATGATTAGTTTTTCATGTTGGGAAGACATTTTCACTGATCAATCTACACCTGGAGGAACAGTGATTGCTTCTTCAATTAAAAAAAAAAAAGCAAAAGACTGAAATAGAACAATGTTTCCTTAGTCTGTAGGGCTATCACCACTTGTAATTTAGAACTAATTTTCATTCTTTAACAGTAATAAGCTTCAGAAGGATGAAAGACCTCCATTGACCTTTAGTTCCCCATACCAAGGTGGTACCTACAAGGAGAAGCCTACTGTGGACATAATGAGAAAAGTCTATCTGACCATTTTAGGAGATCCCATAACTGTTATATATATTTTGATGGATTATTATTTCAATAGTAATATTCTGTGTCCTTTTGATAATCTTTCCTTTAAATTTGTTCTTCATATATTAATAATATCACACCACATTTCTTCTTAGTGTTTTCCCAATATATTTTTCAATTCATATTCTCAAACTTAGTGTGTCTTATGTAAAGAATATTTAGTTGGATTTTTTAATCCAATTTGAATGTTTTATCACATATTTTTCATGAATATTCATATATTTGGGTTGATTATCATTACATAATTTTCCTTTCTATTATTCATGAATTTACTTTTCTTAATCCATTGATCATTTAAATTTTATGAAATATGTTTGTATTCATGTTTATATATCTTCTTCTGTATTTGTGTTTATGCCACTAGTATTAAATTTTAAATTTTAAATGTGTATTAAATTATAATACACATCTTTATATCTATGTTTTCTAAATGATTTTCGATTATTTGTTTTCTGTCCAACCCCAAACAAGAAATACAGCATATATTTACATGCCTCCTTTCTTCTTGCATCCTCTCTTCTCCCCCCTTTAAAATGTGGAATTTCAGTTCTATTCTTCTGTTTTACTTTCAATAATGCTCAGTTCTAACAAATTTTATTAGTTTCTGTATGGGAGGGAGAATAATTTTCCTTCTACCCTTCTGAGTTCTTGGTTGAGATTTCTTTAATAAAAGATAGATTAACAAGACAAAAACAAACAGAAGTTTATTAACACGTAGATCTCAAATATACATGGGTGATACCCAGGGAATAAGTGCTAGATTGGCTTAAAATTCTAGTGTATATAGAATTTTCAGCAAAGAACAATGAACTTATAGAGAAATGACAGGACAGAGAAGTGCAGTTTTACATTTTTCAAGGGCAGAAATAAAGGTTAATTAGTAAAGTTTGTATGTATTTTCCTCTGGTGGTTTCTCTAGGCTAACGATCTTACATTTTCTCCATTTATTAACTTTTGTCTTTCCTGTTAGAGAGGGACACCTTTGTAAATTTATACTGCTTTTAGAAAAAAAGTGGAAACAAGTTTTTTAAATATTTGCTTCTTCTCAACTGCCTTCATGAAGCTCAATATAATCCTTGTTTATATTTTGGGGTGACATAATCTGCTACTTTTCAATATTTTATTCATCATTGCTTCTTATGTTAACTTTTTGTCTTGAACTCAATTCTTGCTGCGGTATATATTCTAATGTTTCCCAAGTTTTATTTGCTTATCACTTTCACAATTTCTGTATCTCAGTATAATTTTAATATAATAATAATTTTAATCATAATAATAACTTACTTCATCTTCAACTCAAACTAATTTAGAGAGGCCTTAACTAATAACAGCCATGAAATCATGGGGTAATATGCCAGTTACATATGATTACTAATGTAAAATATTTTTAGTATATCAAAAAAATCTCAGGTATATGGTTAAGAATATCACATTAAAAAATGCACTTCTAGGAATTCCTTTTGGAAATTACTGCAGTTAAATAAAAGTTTAGCAATACTTAAATATTAACAAGACCAAGCCATACTACTTCAACTTAGGCTCCAACCTGTTTTGAGTTAAAACTGGAGAGTGGCAGGACCTGAGAGAACATAGTTTACCTCAGCTTCTAATCTCGTATTGATACTTCTCATATCTTCTTGGGATTCACAGCTATCTAGGGGAAATTTCCCACTTTCCTAGCCCAAGTTTGTGCCTATAAGCAGACTATGAAGTGACTACCGCTTACTCCAAATGTCAGGTGGGTTGTAAATTAGTTGTAACTCCAAACTAACTGGTTTCCTGTTGTACTATAATTATCTTTGTTGTCTATTGCAATTGAATTTTCTTTTATTGCTAGTATTCTCTTTCTACAAACACTTTCAATTCTTAGTGCTTACTCCCATGTTTTATTGTAGAATAGTTTTTCATGCATTTAGGGTCTGTAATTTTCCTTCTTCAGGTTGAGCATCTATTGGCCTTCTTCTATCATAGCTTTCTTACAATGTCTTGTTTTTTAGTTTGGATGATCATAGCTTTGTCAATTTTTTATATCTATTATGTATCTCTTTCTGAAATTTGGTTGTTTAGAGGAAAAGCTATTAAATAAACTCAGACCTTCATCTTAAAATTAAAACAAATGGTAGATTTTGGCAGATGGCTATGGAACAGAGAGATATTACAGATGGAAACAATATTACCATGTGCTTGCTCTTGGGAGACAGGTGAAGAGTTCAGTCTGATCCTCAGGGAGTGGGGAGAGAAATATTTTGAGAGGGTAAAGAATATATTGCCACAAAAAAGAAATGAAATACCTTAGAGGTAAACTCCAGGAAAGCAAAGGCTATTTCTAGGTTTGCAGCACTATTGAACCAATATCTAATACAGTGGAAGACAAAGCAATTATTAAATAAACATGAAATTAATGGATGATGGTTACTTAATGGATGTGTGAGATTTTTCACACACAAGGGAAAGAATAGCAATTATAGATTTTGATAGAGTCCCAGTTCTTAGATTTCATTAAGGGAAGGAAATGAGTGTGTGTGTATTTGCTATTAAAGAATGAATACTTTTGGGCCTCCCCTGGTGGCGCAGTGGGTTAAGCAGCGCACTGTGAAGCAAACCACAGCCACTGCAGCATGAGTTCGATCCCTGCTACCGGCCAGGGAGGGGTACCCACATGGTGCGGCAGACCTCTCCTGCTGTGCCCGCTGCTCCCCTCAGCAGTGTACTTCTGTTATCTGCCTGTTCTGCTCC
>JAGFMF010011853.1:441422-532463 GCA_019455555.1 Galemys pyrenaicus | reverse complement strand
AAAAACAAAGTGAACAATCCAGTCAAAAAATGGACAAAAGAGCTAAAAAGGCAATTCTCCAAAGAGGACATGCAAATGGCCAACAGGCATATGAAAAAAATGCTCAACTTCACTTGTAATCAGAGAAATGCAAATCAAACCACTATGAGCTACCACCTCACACCAGTGAGAATGGCAAGTATCCAAAAAAAAAAAAACAACAACACATGGTGGCAAGGATGTGGAGAAAAAGGAACTCTCCAATACTGCTGGTAGGAATGCAAGCTGGTCCAACCATTATGGAAAGCAGTGTGGCCATTCCTCAAACTACTAAAAATGGAACTCCCATATGATCAGCAATACCACTCCTAGGAATATACCCAAAAGACACAAAAACACTGATTCAAAAGAATACCTGCACCCCTATATTTATTGCAGCAGTATTTACTATAGGTAAGACCTGAAAACAAACTAAATGCTCCAAAATAGGTGATTGGATCAAGAAGATGTGGTCCATATACATGATGGAATACTATTCAGCAATCAGAAAAGATAAACTAGAGTCATTCATGGAAACATGGATGGAGCTGGAAGGGATTATGCTCAGTGAAATAAGTCAAAGGCAAAAGAAAAATACCAGATGGTTCCTCCCCTAGGAGGAATATAAGAGAACCAAATAAGCAACCAAGGAAAAAAATAATAACAACAACAATAATAATAACACAACAAAACCAAAAAGACAAGGACAAATAGGGGACACTTGGTGGGGAGTGGAGAGGGAGTGGGTTGAAGGCGGAAAGAGCACAAGGGACTGAGGTGATGGTGCACTGGTTAAATGGTGTTGGTAAATCCATGGGGACCAAAATTGATGTGAAATATATATATAAAAAAAGAAGAGAAAAAAATTAAACATTAAAAAATAATAGTTTGTGTAATTTTCTTCTCTTTTACATTACCTGCTCTTTTGTGTGTCTAATATAAAGTCCTATCAAGCATTACAAAATTAGTTCATAGGTCTCGACAGTTCCAAGAACTCAAATACAATCATTCCTAAAGATTGTGATATTTAGGATAATGTAATAAAGATTAAAAGGTTGACATTAAAAAGGGATTTTTTTTTTCCTTTTAACATACTCATACATCAATATTAAGTTCAGAAAAAGGCTCACGTTAGCCACTAATTTTGTCAAACATGGGGATCAGACTGGGGATAAGAGAGGCCAAATAATGAAAAGTTGAGGTAAAATTTAAGGATAGATACGAAACACAATACTTTCTAGTTTCGATGACTAGTACATAGGGTCATGAATCTATAAGGAAAATATGAAATCTGGAAATCAGACCAGCATGGAAAACATAGGATGACTAGATGATGGGGATTCAGGTAGAAAATGGTATTGGAAAAATTCTTTTTTAGATGATTTGGAAGTAAAAGGCAACACGTTCATGACAGCAGACTTAGACCCTGGGGAATTCATATTACAAGCAAAAAGCCCAGTGATTAGGAATACTTTGGGGAAGGGTGCAAACTAAAGCATCAAAGGTAAGAGAGGACAAGAAGCAAGATCCATGTGTCTCATTATATCCCTTCTGCAACCCAAACAGATCCCTTATACACACAAACACACACACACACACTCACACACTCACACACTCTGGAGTCTGAGGTATGGTTGATCCTCAAAGAGGATGAGGTAGGAATACATTTTTTTTTACAGATGGAGAATGTGCGGCTCAAGAAAGTTATTGAATTTAACATCTTTCCTGAGATGCTTACACTAAAACAGAACTTTTATAATATTAAATATGGAATGAGAAATAAAGGTTCCTGACTCCTAGGCTCACCCTAGTTGTGTCTGCTCCTTCCATGTACCATCCCTAATCTTCACATCTAGAAGACTATATGATGTGTCCGGCAATCCTGAAAAACATGTACACCATCACTCAGCCTTGTTTTCTTGCTGTTTAATTGCATCACATTTTCAGAGGAAGAATTTCTCAGAGAAATAAGGTTTATCTCACATCTGAACTGTTGTAGCAGACCGAATAATGGCAAGACAATCATACAGTTGCATGCTAAGTAAACTCCCTCCTCTAAGTCAGTGTTTTTGAATGATTGCAAAATATAAATCACCACGTAGCATAGATGTTCAAGGTCATTTGTGATTTGTGGAATCACAATTGTTTTATCTGTGCACCATAACACACTTTTCTTTAATTAAGGGACTCAAATTAGTTACAGTTTTGAGTATTGTCATATTTGAAGACAAGGTTATATTTCACCATTCTCACTCTCACTCTCTGAAGTTAGAAATCACTCTAAGATAAAGCTGTAATGTAACTGACATTCAGATCTTCTCAAACAAAATGCAACCAATAAATGATAAATTTATGTAGAGCCATTTTTCTCCAGAGAGCCAAAGAGCTTTTCAATGGAAAAAAGGGGCTGGTGTTCATGACAGTATGATAAGGTATTTTGGCATCCCTGGAGTGTAACTATGGCTGATATACAGGTGTCAGGACAACACATCTTTATGGTATGTACTAATGGGAGGAACATGATGAATGCCTTTGAGCAGAGTATAAGGAGGAGAGAAGAGCCCAGGGACAGATGGTGCAGATTTATTATTTTGAAATGTCAGAGGGTAAGTGTTTTCTGCATTTTAAGTTAGAGGTAATGCAGAGGTAATGTTTGAGAATATTGTGTTGGGTTTGATATTTTGATACTAAATTTGAATCAAAATCATTTAATCTTTTAAGCAGGCTTACTGACAAAAGAGATGGCTGGGTTTGAAATCTTGACATCTTTTTTGATATAATCAGGAAGACAGTGTATTGAGTCTATGGCTCATGAATTTATTCAAAATAAATACAGGCTTTTTATCTCATTGTTTTCATTTTTCTGTGACAATTAGAATATGATTTAATGTGACACAACCAAAATTCATTGTAACCAAAGCAGCTACGATAATGTGGTTTGCCAGTGAGATTAAATGAAAAGATATATATATACATATAAAGAGATATATGTATAGAACATTTGCAAAGCATAGAAACATTCTCTTGACTGTTGTTTTACCAATCTGTTTTGTGATGTGTGGATTTGATCTCAAAAAAGCAACGTTTTTGACTTTGCATTACTTTGAGAACATTTATGATAACAGATCTTCTAATCTGATTTATTAGCTACTCTACTGTGTGGAATTTGGAAACTTCCAAATATAAATAAATTTGTAGAAATTGTTTGCTTATTGAATTTAAGATATAAAATAATTTCTAATTTCTTATAAGCTGTGCCCTAGTATATGAGATGGGTGTACGATTCTGTGCTGAACTATATATTTGATCACATTTTAAATTAAACTTCCTCACTATTGCACTCTGAACTGAAACACATACAGCTGGAGAAGATGTGTTTGCTTATCAGTGAGATTACTACATGGTTTCACAAACTGTGCAGCTGAACATTCTGTAATGTTATTTTTATTTCATTATTTATTAAGACATTTTCATTGATGTTTCAAAAACAGAAAAAAAGGAAAATATGATCTACTGCATATTAATATCAGATTGAGGTAAAGACTGAAATCTTATTCTCAGTTTGCCAACTTGCTTCATTCCCTTAAGATTTTTCTCACCTATAAAAGTGTAATAAATTACACATTATACATATATAATTTTTCTGTGCAATGTTCTGTACAAAGAACTTTGACCTCAACATAAAAAATCTTTAGAAATAGGTGAGTAGCTGATATATTTAGACATATATCACATTTATATAGCACTTTAAAATCTTGACACATTTTTAAAAAATATTTTATATGTTCTTATATGTAACAATTGTATAAGGTAGTCAATAACTGTATCTTTATCTCCATTTTTGCACATGAGCAAGCTGAGATTCAAAAGGAATGAGGATTGATTTATGGTCATTCAACTAGAAAGTAGAGCAGACTGGATAATAACATGGGTCTTCGAAGACAAGTGTTCATTATCCTATAGCACATTGCTTCATTTTATGAACAATAGATATATATGTACTATCATCATATTTCTACATTATGGGTAATGACACATGTCTAGTCTGCTATTCAGAGAAAATATAACAATGAACAGAATGCAAACTGTGCAGACAATACAATATTTGGTGATTAAAACATTTGTTGAATTAAAAAATAAATTAAATATCACAGAGTATATATCTTCTCTTTAGAAGTTTAATCAGCAGACAGATGGAAGCATTTGTTGAACATCTAATAAATGCCAGGCCTTGTAAAGAATTTTACATGTATTCATAAATTACTTTGCCCTGCCTAGCTACGGTGAAGCAACCCTTGTTCTTTCCAAAATTAAATAAATTTTAAATGGTATCATAGTGTGAGGTAAGAAAGGGAAGAAATGGATTGACACTGTGTATATTTTGACAGAGTCTCCCTCCCCATAGACATATACATTAAAAACACTTAGGCTTCTATATCATACCATAAATATATGGGGTGGGGAAGCAAGAAAGCTGACTACTTAGTGCACCAATCTAAAGGCTGATTTGTAAGGGGACAGAAAAGCAAAGATTAGAGAAGTTACCTCAGGTTCACATGCTATAGTCAGGTCAACTGTTGCAGACTTGTTTGTGGAATTCATACTTACCTTACAGTAATGTGATAAGGACAAATTAGGGTGTTCAACTCTCAAAGATAATTTTGAAGGAGGCAGAAGCTGCTTATTTCCTGAAGATTTCTAATGATAGGGTACTTTTCTGTGTGTGTATAAGCAGTGTTTCTAACATTATCTACAACTAACTATCATAAGTAGTCTCATATTTTCACATCAATAGCCTATATTGTAACCCCAAAGCATTTCCTTCATTTTGGTTTACAGGTTTCTTTGACATCTGATACAAAATTAACAAATCCAGGCAGACTCCATCATCTTTCTCAAATGCATTGTAAATTAAACAATTCTTTTATTAATGTTGGTTGTACTGTTAACCACAATAATGAGAGAGAAGACATTTGCACATTTGCACATTATAGTTGTTCTCACCAAGAAAAGCACAGGGTAATGAGCACAACAGGTTAAAAATTAGCAAATTAATTATCATTCTTTCACACACAGATTTATTCTTAAAATTAATGATTTGTTTAATTAAAATCATTTTCACTTTATTGAGTGGATATCTGGTATATTCAATAAGCTTAGCTTCCTAGAGATCAATGCAAGCTTTAAAAGAAAAAGTTTTGTATGACTATAAAGTTAATTCATAATTATTATAGGAAACTTGGAAAATAATGAAATGTGTAAAGCTACGTATAATTTAAGCACTGTGAACAGATGAGCATTGTGAACATTTGTGAGTAAATCTAGCAAACCCTTCTCTGATCACACACCTAACACACACAAGGGCAATGAACTATGAGTTACAACTATAACCAGTGGCAATGAATTGAGATCTTTGAAAACTTTATATATTCGAATTACAAAACAAATTATGAACTAGGTTTAACATTTTAAACAAGTAAACTTGTAAAAGTAAAATGATCATAGCTAAAGCATCTGTCCTTATTGTGCTTGAAAGAGAAATCATATTTATTAATTTTAGATTATGACAACATGAGTAAAACATTCTAGAATACTGCAAGATGCAGTAGCCATATTCCTCCCAGAGTCCTCCCTCTTACAAATAAAATTACCCTGGACATAACACAACAAATGAGCATAGAAAATCTCTCACAGATGGAAAGAAGAACTTCTGGCTCAGAACCTCAGAACATGAGGAAGGATATGGTGAGTTTCCTTATTATCTCTCAGATATCCTGGACAGTGTGCTACAGAGGCTCCCAATCTAGAAATACCAACAGGTACAAAAGAGAAAAAAATCCAAGAAAAAGCCTGCTCCCCCTAAACAAAGAAAAGGAAATTGTGACCTAACAATGGAAAAATGATTTACCTATACCTGCCTGGTAAAATTCTGTTAGGACTACCTAACAAAATACCACGGGCTGGGTGACTTAAACAACAGAAATTAATTTTCTCACATTATGGAGACTCTAAGACCAAGATCATAAGTCAGGATTGATTTCTGGTGAGGTTTATTTTCAGCTTGTAGACAAGTTTTTTCTTGCTAAGTATTCTCATGGCCATTCCTGTATGCATGCCAGAGAGAGACTGAAGGCGGGGGGGGGGGGGGGGGGNGGAGAGAGAGATCTCATTTTCTTCTTATAAGGATTCCACTTTTATCAGAGTAGGGCACCACCCTCATGACCTCATTTAACTTTATGTACCTGTTTAAATGTCCCACTACCAAATACAGTCACATTGGGTGTTATGATTTTGGGAGAGAAAGGAACACAATTCTGTCCATAATATAACACTGCATTATTCCAGTCAAGCACCAATAGAAGACACTTGCTTATCTCCTACCCCTACTATAGTTTCAGCTGAACCAAATGAGAAGTGATCTTCACCCCATACTCTAGTCTGTTGAAGTAGAAAATGTACAATTATTACATTGCTGGGTGGTGTTGGTAGGGTCCTTCAAGGAGCTAATCTTCCTTACCTTGAGAATATAAACAGTTGTTATCTCAATTCCCCTGGCATATGGTATTGCAGGCCAAGCAGGGAAATGATCTTCCAGTACCCTATTAGGGGGATCTAGAAAGTGTACCCGATATCACCAAGGGTAAGGTCCATGAGATCTAATGATGAGTTGCACCCCCATTGCTATCCAGCAGCAAAGGAGACTGAATTAAATGGTACAAACAGTGTTAATAGGGACTCCACTTTCCTCCCAAACCAGATGACAGAGGAGCTGAATCACAAGGGGCACCATGGACTATGATGAAGGCCTCTGGGTGCCTCAGTGGTAGCTATGGTGTGGTGACGTAAGTCTGAAAAGGTGTGATCCTGTATCTCTGAATCATATGCAGTATTAAAAACCAAAGTTACTGCAATGAAAAATATTATAAAATAAAATAAAAACCTAAAAAAAGAAAATGGATCTTTTATAAGCAGAAAGAAAAATACACATAAGATCAAAGAAGAAATCAATGAAATTGAATAAACAAAATAATAGAGAAAATCAATAAAACCAAAAGCTAGTACTTATTTTTTTTTTCTTTTCTTTTCCCCATTTTCACTGAGATATAACTGATGTAAATCATTGCATTAGTTTTCGGTATACAACAAGATGATTTGATATTATATCTATTGCAAAATAATCACTCAATTAGTTAACATCCACTATCACAAATTTACAGTTCTTTTTCTTGTGATGAAAACTTTCAAATATACAACAGGATACAGTATTAATTTTAGTCACCATTTCATGCTGTATCTTTAGATCTTATTTGCTTAATAATTGGAAGTTTGTACATTTGACTACCTTTACCCACTTTCACACACCCCCAACTCCTTGCCAGAGAACTACCAATCTGTGCTCTGTATCTGTGAGTTCAGCTTCAGCTTTTATTTTTGATTCCACACATAAGTGAGATCATATAGTATTTATATTGCTCTGTGACATTTCATTTATCATAGTGCCCACAAGTTCCATCCATGCTGTTGCAAATGGTACAGTTCCTTTTTTTAATGGCTGAATAACATTCCATCATATTTATACATATATATGAATATGGAAAAATTATATCATCGTTAGGAATATAAAATGATACAATCACTGTGAAAAACAGTTTAGCTCTTTCATATAGAATTAAACATGCCACTAACACACAACAGGGCAACTGCACTCCAAGGTAATAATCCCAGATAAACAAAAAAGTTAACACAAAAACTTGTATACAGATGTTAATCACAGTTTGAATCCTAACAATCAAAAACTGTAAACAACCCAGGTGTCCTTCAAAAGATAAATGATTAAACTCTGGTATACTCATGCCAAGGAATTCTATTCAACTATGTAACGACATGAACTATTCATACATTTAACAACTTGGATGAATCTCCTTGACATTATACTGTGTGTAAAAGTCAACCCTAAAAGGTCACACACTACAATTCCACATGTATAATATTCTTGAAATTATACTACAGATGTGGATAACAGCTTAGTGGTAGCCAGGGTTCGGAGATAGTAACAGGGGTGAAGGGAGTTGGATATAGTTATAAAGGAACAAAACAGAGACCTTCATGGTGATAAACTCCTCTATATCTTGACTGTATCAATGTATGAGTCTTTGTTGTGCTGTCATACTATAGTTTTTCAAAACACTACCATGAGAGGAAAAGGAGTAATCATACATAGAATATCTTATGATTTCTTACAATATTTGTATGATTTCTTACAATTCTCTTAAAAGAATAGGTTTAATAGAAACACTCTAGGGTAAAAACTTGATGAATTAAAATAGAGAATATGTATATAAATATAGAGAGAATATATTTACCAAATAGATAGATAGATACACTTCAAGATAGTGATGAGAAAACATGAAAGGAAAAAAATCTGAAAGAGAAAAATAAGGGAGAAAGAAACATAGTGAGTGTGGGACAAATAGAAAACAAAATGAAATGTTACAAATAAATACAATGGAAATATTTGTTTTTCTTAATTCTGATAATTGTTCTGTACTGTTCCATTAGTATTTAGTGATGTAAAGAAGTATGTTAGAACTATATTTTATCCTTTTAATAGTAAATTATTTCCCTCTAGAAAGTTATGAGGGCTCTTATTATTTTACTAATGAAGGAGGACTTAAGTTGGGAATGTAGCCAGTAACTCAGGACCCCAGGGGGGACCTAAGCCTTGCCATAATACCTTGGGAAACAGGAAATTCCTCGTGTTGACCTACCTCCAGAGCATCTGTGTCGGTCACCATTTATGCAGTCCAACAACAAGGTATCAATCATCCTGTTAAGGAGACCCCAGACCCAATTAATGATAAACAGTCAAAACCAACCAGAGAGGAAACCATGGTGGAGCCCTGCCAATCAAAAGGACATGACACAGTCACTGCCATTCCTATCACTTTTTGAATAAAGCATATCAGCCCCTACCTCCTGCCCCTCAATGGCTGGGGACTCCTCTCTGCTTGGAGAGCTCTTCTGTCCTTATGTGACAGTAAATTTTCTACTTTTCTATCTAAGTCTGGTTGCTTTGTTGAATTCTATCCTCACCCAGACAAGGACCAGTGACATAGCTTTTGGAATCTAGCTCCTGAACCCCAGCCCCAATAAGGATAAGCCTAAGAATGTGTCTATAAGTTTTTAAAACTCTCTCTTCCCTCTTCCTACCCTTTCTCTAATATATAATGGATATAATTTTGTTTATAAATACTTATGCTTCCTTCTCTTTCTGGGTATATGGTAAAATAACATTTGTTTACCTTTCATGGAGTTAGGTATGTACATATTACTTGTTTGGGCCAAAGAAATGTGTAACTACTGGCTGTAACTGCTTTTTGGTGAATTCCTTAGTGCTAAATTGACATTTGGGACATCTATTGAAAGTCCCAACTTGGGCCTCGCTGGTGGCACAGTGGGTTAAGCAACACACTGTGAAGCAAACTGCAGCTACTACAGCACGAGTTTGATCCCTTCCTCCGCCTGGGTGGGGACCCACATGGCGCAACAGACCTCTCCTGCCTCGCCAGCTGCTCCCCTCAGCAGTGTGTTTCAGTTACTCTGCCTGTTCTGTTCTTCTGGCTCTGTCTCTGGTGAGTCCTCTCACCTCCCTGGACTCTGGCTTGTACCCCAGCTCTTGTATGCATAAATAAATAAATCTTTAAAAAAAAGTTTAAAAAAAAAGTCCCAAATTGATGACCATATATTATTTCTATTTTTATACATCTATTATTAGCTCTTTATCATATTCACAAAGGTATTTTCATATTTGCAAAGACTTTAGATGTATGTTCTTCCTGTACTCTTGAAAAGTAACTTAAGTTGCTCTTTTATTTTGAAACAGTAAATCTTGATAACAAAAAGCTATAATAACTGATAAGGAACATTGAAAGTTATGTACAGTTAAGTCTAAACAAATATTATAAATTTTGACATACATATAAACATATCAGCAATTGGTTTTAAAAATGAGTACTACAGTTAAAACAGATTTGAATGACAAAGAAACAAAAAAGTCTGAAAAAATGGATTTGCATAGTGCATGAAAACTAGATAGAATATTCCATTCAAATGAGTCAGCTTTGAGGATCCAGCATCAAACACTTCTGGCATATTGCTTTCTGCTTCCAATCTTACTATTTTTAGAGGATTTTCTAAGTAAGTTTTATCATACTAGGTACCCAGATCAAAAATATCAACTTTAATGGCAGTCGTTATTGTTATAATTTTATTTCTTTGTATTTGTGAAGCCTTGCCATCCAAAAGAGTTCTATTTGAAAGACAGTTTCTACTGGGAGAGGTCACACCTTAGAAATCAGTTAGTTTGTAAGTATATCGATAGAAGTATAGCATAGGCGTGCTGTCTTGATGTAAATTGGATGTGGGAGTAACAAAAGAAAATAGGTCTCTGACATGAGAGGTGGAAGGATCAGCAAAAACAAATTTTTCATTTATGCGCAAAGGGTGTATCATACTGATGGAAGCTTAGGGCAGAAAATATAAGAAAAAGCAGAATTAACTGACTATTGAATTATATTCCTTCTTTAGAATTGTTAAAACTCACTGAATTGCATTCTCTATACCTCCTCATGATCAACCATTAACTGGCTCCAACTGGGAACTCAAAAAATTGATTGTGTTAAAACACCCTCTGGGAAAGACAAAAACCTTAACTCCTGTCTCCAGAGTACTCATCTCCTAGACTATCCTGAGGCAGAGACAGGGGTGATGAACACAGTCATTGGAAGACATGCAGGCAAAGACAGGAGGTGGGGGCAGAAAAAGTTAATTTTTTCGGGAAAATAACAAGTTCAAAGGGAGAAATCCCACAAAGAACAATGAAGATTCCCCTTAAAAACACTATATAAAGATACTTCCTGCTCTGGCAAAATGCATACCTTACCCCAAACAGTCCTCTTACATCTATGCAAGTGTCCCTTTCTTTGTAATCCTGCACCTTTTAAAGGGCAGTTTCTTACCCTTTAAGAACTCCCATTTGCTCCTATGCATTCCTTAACAAAACATGTCCTTTTAAAATGCAGCGTATGCCTGCCTATGTCTACAAGTAATAGTGTGCTATCCACAGGAAAGGGAGATTCCAATTTCCTTGACCCACCCAAGGAAGGGAAAGCTGAAGAAGACTAGAAGGAGGGAGAAGACCTGAAGGAGTCACGTGGAGCAGAGACATCCGAAAAAGCTGCACCTGCTTCACGACCCGGGACTTGTACCAGGAAGTTGGGGGACATGGAAGGAGACACTTGAAAGAGACAGACATGGCTGAGAGATCTGTGGGGACGCTGACAATGGCAGCCGTTTTGCGACTTGGTTTTTGTTTTTGATTTTTTTCTTTTCCTTTGTTATAGCAGCAAGGCATGAGACAGGTTTTCTGTTGATTCGGGAGACAGGTAGGTAAAGGAGAGTCTTGAAGCCCTCAGTGGCTTTTCAGGCTTTTAATGCTGTTGTATACCAGTTGTTGTAGGGCAAGCCCACAGGCTGGCAAGGTGAGGGGTGAGGGGTGGTGGTCAGGAGGTTGGCAGGCTTCCTGGCCCCTGGCAAATCATTACTTTCTCTTTGGGCTCTCTCAGGTCTCATAGTCTTTTCCTCTGTAGCTTAGGGAGAAAGAGGTAAATTGGTGAAAGAGTCCTTCCAGTTCTGCTGAGCTGGGACCCCAATAGCATGCTGAAGGCCGGTGAAAACCAAGGACCCCAAAGGCCCACATGTCTGGTTATATATCAAGCCTGGCTTCTCAACTCCACCCTCCGTTCCCAGCAATCCTCTCTTCAGTGGTGATGACATTATGAGACTTGTAGTCCTTGGTGTCTTGGATCGCTGTAGTCTGGGGTGGGAGTGGGGTCCATCAAACCTATTTGTGGAGTTTGTTCAGGACATCCTTTACCACCAATAGAATTGTAATCTATTGTTAATTTTTTTATTTATTTATATGTATTTGACATCAGTTGTAGTCACCATGGAATTCCCACCACTATTTCACCAGTGCACCATCACCTCAGTCCCTTGTGCTCTTTCTGCTTCATCCCAGTCTGTGGTGCCAGGAAGGGGCACAGAGCAAGTTCTCGATTATTCCGGCAGACGGGGTAAAGGAAGGAGTCCTGGAGCCCTCGGTGGCTTTTTTATGCTTTTATTGTCAGAGGTGACCAGGTATACGGCAGGCAGGGGTGCCAGCACATTTCATTCTCTAGGCTGCTTTGCTGCTTCTTCTCTCTGCCTCTGTCTCTCCCCTGCTATTCTGCTCTTGTTCTCTGCTACTCTGCTTCTCTATGTTCTCCTGTTCTGTGTTCCCATTCTGCTGGCATCCTCATGATGCCACCCTTATATGCCGATGTCCAAACCCAGGTGTGCCCACTTGCAATGCCCACTTAGGCATGCGTGCAGTACCATAGGGGTCCATCATTACACCAATATCAAGAGAGCAGAAAAAACTGATAACTTTTCTCTGACCCTACACAGTCCCTCTCCCTCCCCTACCCCCATAAAATCCCTCTGATTCATCTTTCGTTTTGTTCTTATTGTGCTGATTTTTTTAATTATTATTGTTCTTTTCCTTGAGCCCTTTTTAGTTCCTTTATGTACCTCCTAAAAGTGAAATCATCCAATATTTTTCTTTTGCCTTCTGACTTACTTCACTGAGCATAATCCCTTCTAGCTCTATCCATGTTTCTATAAAACGGCTGTAGTTTATCTTTTTGATTGCTGAATAGTATTCCATTATGTATATGTACCATTTACAGGGTATTATGAGGGTCATTTGTTAGAACCAGTGATTTTTCTATAATGGCCCTCAATCTCCATATCCTCTGGTCTGCACCTCCGGATACTTTTTATTCAGTCTGATACTTGCTACAGCAGTTGGGGCCTAAGAATTTTTCATTTCTATAGCTCATTTACCAACTATGTTAATCATTTCTATCCACACCTCTAGTTTCTCATCTTTGAACAGCTCTATCCTAAATTTTCTGCTCTTAGCCTCTGTCAGCTCCACAGTGATATATGCATGCTACAAGGAATTTTTAGTGGAAATCAGAGGCAATTTACATAAGAGCATGGTAGGGTTAGAGAAATCAGGTCTTTCCACCCTCCCACCACTGTGATGATGGACACCTGCGGTTCTGTGAGCATTCCAGGGTGGGCATGCGCAAGTGGGAACACCTGAGTTTGACACAGGTTTAAGTGGGTGGTGTCATGCGGATGCCGGGACCAACAGTACAGACCAAAGAGCAGCAGTGAGAGCGAGAGCAGCAGAGAGAGAGAGAGAAGAAGCAGCCGAGAGGGTGAGACGCACGGGAGGCTGGGAGGCCTGCCAGCCTCTCAGCACCCTGGGACCCCTGCCTGCCATATACCTGGCCACCTCTACTAATAAAAGCATGAAAAGCCACCAAGGGCTCCAAAAGACTCCCTTCCCTGACCCATCTGTCCAGAACCATCCCGAACCTTGCTCCTGTGCCGCCCTTTCTGGCCACTACAAGCACCAATGTCTATTATTCAATATATACTAATACCATTTCACTGACCAAAAGGTGACACAAAAAACAACTGACTTTCATGCCTTTCCTTTTTTTTCTTTTCTTTTTGGCTCTTTCTAGTGCATTTGCTATATCTTGAGGTTAAGAAAAGCAAAAGAATTGCACACTTATTTAATTACCGTATTTAGTTACTGTCTAGACTACAAAACTTTAAAAATTATCTAGAAAATAGATATTCCTGTGTTTTTCAAGTAGAGCCATTTAGTCATACTCTTGGTCAGCTGTGTCTGATTGACTACTGAGATTGCAGTGAAAGAAAATGTAGGATTTGTCAAAATATAGTATCTGAAGTAACTTAAATGGTGCCACCTCACTGTAAAGCATTCAAATTTCAATCAATAAAAATTTGTATTTAGCAATTTACTATGTACATCGTACTTGAAAGGCATGTGGGGATATGACTGTGAAAGAGAGAAGTGGAACTGGCTTTCCTGAAACTTAGATTCTCATTGAAAGATAGCTTGAACTATGTCCAAATGTAACTAGTAAATGACATTTCTGACTGTAGGGTAAATGAATTCATCAGGCTTTTGGGGCTACTAAGTGCCTCTGCAGCTATCACCTGTAGCCTTGAATGTATTGATGCAGAAGGTGCTTGGGAGTGTGGGTATGGGGCACACGTGCTTGAGGTGGATACCTGGAGTATGGCTGTGGTCAGGCCTAAGTGTGCACACCTGAGCCGAGAGGCCAGGGATAAAAGGACAGTTATGGGAGGACTGCTATAGGAAGACCAGTGCCTACAGGAGATGCGAGACCATGAGAGGATGCCAGAGAGTTCAGAGAAAGAGTAAAGATTTGTGTGGGCATGGGAGGCTCAGTTACCTGCCTGCCTCTCAGTCACCCCTGCCCAGGCCATGCCTGCCTCCCTGCCTGGTATGACTGTTATAGGGTTAGAGAAATCAGGTCTTTCCACCCTCCCACCACTGTGATGATAGACACCTGCAGTGCTGTTAGCATTCCAGGGTGGGCATGCTCAAGTGAGCGCACCTGAGCTTGACATGGGCTTAAATGGGTGGCATCATGAGGATGCCAGGACCGACCAACAGCGAGAGCACAACGAGCAGCAGTGAGAGCAACGGGAGAACAGAAGACCAGCACAGCAGCTGAGAGGTTAAGATGCGCTGGGGGCTGGGAGGCCTGCCAGCCTCCCGGCCCCCCGGCACCCATGCCTGCCATGTACCTGATGCCACCTCTGATGTAGATTAATAAAAGCATAAAAACCACCGAGGGCTTCAAGACTCTTTCCTTGACCCATCTGCTAAGAACCATCCTGAACCTTGCTCCTGTGCCACCTTTCCTGCCGCTACACTGTGTACCTAGTTCCCTGAGAAAGCATTTGTAGGGGGCAGGAGGGTATGGGGCAGGTTCTCTATGATCCAGGCAGACAGGAAAAGGAGTCCTGGAGACCTCGGTGGCTTTTTCAGGCTTTTATTGATCATTCTGCATCATTTTTAGTGAGGCAACCATGTACATACAGGCAAGGGGGCTAGGGGCTGGCAGGTCTCCTAGGCCCCAGCGAATCTTCATCTTCTCTGGGCTCTCTGGTGGTCTCTTGGGCCTCTGCTTCTCTGCTACCACTGCGGCTCCTGCTACTAATTTTGCTGAGCTTATATGGCCAGTCTCTCAGCCCAGGTGCACCCACTAACACATGCCCATACCCCACAGGGGTTTGTCATTAATGCTAATGGCAGGAGGGCAGAAAAACCTCATTATTTTAAGTTACCCTACAGTATTAAAGCCTTAAAGACCCATTGAGGGCTCTGGGACTCTCCTTTATCTGTCTGCCCAAATCCACAGTGAACCCTGTGCACACTAGCACTACAATGGCCATTATCTGGAGGTGATTAGGGAGTGCATAGCAGGGACATCCACCCTGAAAAGGGGAAGGAGAGGAGGATTCCAAGCAGAAGGCTAGAGCCTATGTGAACAGCCTGACATGGGGAGAGACAAAATTCACTGTAGGATATGAGACAAAGTCTGTGTGACCGAAGTTCAGAGAACCAATGGAGAGTGGTACGAAACACTATATAAAGAAGTTTTAGGCTTCAAACTAAGACCAATGGGGAGTAATTATACTATTCTATGACAGCAGGATCAAAATGTATTTCAACAAGATCCTTCTGATCAGAAGAGTAACTAGTTAGGAGAATATTTCAGTGGTTTTATTTATTTCAGTGGTTTTAGGTCAGGAATCCCGGAAGGAGAATGTTGGAGCACCTTGCATGGCCAGGCCTGTGGCAGTCTATGCACCCTTCCCTGATTGGGCACAAACTTTAGCAACTTCCTCAGCCTAGATTGTGGGAAGCAGCAGGAGCAGCAGAGGGAACACTGGGTCCCCAGGGTAGCCTGACTCAACTCCCCCCCCCTGATGTTCAAGTGGGACTCGGGGGGCTAATGGGCTGCTGGGAAGGAGGAAGAGCACAGCAGCCATTTTAGGGATCCCTTCATAAAAGCAAGGGTATGGGGGCTCTCAGCCCCCTTTTTTGTGTCTGATTGCCTTCAGACAATAGCCCCAGGCCCCAGACCCAACTCTGACTCCAGGTCTAGTTCAAGACCATGCATGCTGCTAGCAACTTCTGGGCTCCAATACTCTGTAAATGGAGATTTCACTCTCTTCTATAGCTCTTCTCCACCTTGTTAAAATAAATTGTTCTTTTTCTATTACTGTACCACTAAAGCCTTCTTTTTTGTTCATCACAGCAGGTGAATGGACTCAGAACTGGTAAG
Organism: Galemys pyrenaicus; assembly: GCA_019455555.1. Classification (NCBI taxonomy): domain Eukaryota; kingdom Metazoa; phylum Chordata; class Mammalia; order Eulipotyphla; family Talpidae; genus Galemys; species Galemys pyrenaicus. Next base: position 516,138 of record JAGFMF010011853.1, on the reverse strand, counting down.
AGAGGTTCTGACCAGGTGATAGGTTTTAGACCTTTTTCCTGGTAACAAGAATGAGAGAGAAGCAGACAAATTTGAGAAATTTGAAAGGGAAAAGAAAGGAATCAAAAGACCATGTCTAGGTTTCTCACTCTCAAAATTGGATATATAAATCACTGAAGGGGAACAAAGTTGAGGAAGGTAATGATTTGTTCAGTTTAGTCCGTACTGAATTTGAGTGGTGATAAATAACATAAAGAAAAGCGAACATGGAGCTATCCCCAGTCTGGGTAACAACCAAACAAAGCAGAAGGCCTGTTGATGCTCTGGTCCCTGGCTTGTCCAGGTACCCAGGTTTGCTAGGGCATGCAAAACAGCCCAAAGCCAAAAAAAGGGAAACATTGGTAAGTCACACCCAGGTTTGAAAGTTAACCAACCACTGCTTGTAAACTTTCCACCAGTAAGAACAACAGCGATTGATAAAACAGACATAGCCCCACCCCTCATTTTCATAAAACAGACATAGCCCCACCCCTTTGGCATACACATGCTCTCCTGAGAGCTCCTTGAATAATCAGCTCAAGTGCTCCTTGACTGTATCCTTCTAACTGCAGTCCTGAAACCTTTGGAATAAAGGTTTGCTCTAACATGCAAGCTGCAACACTTCTGCTGCAGCTCCCAAGCAATAACTGTCACATGCAAACTGAAACCCACTTGCTGTAACTCTTATTGATCCTGAAAGGTCTTTGTCCAGGTTTCAACCATGAATCCCACACAAATTTTAAAAGAACCAATGACTGGTTTCACGTTAGGACTTTTATTGTGAATCACACAACAGGAAAGGGCAACAAATGCCCTAAGTCACACTCTTTGGTTGCGAGTCAAGGGTGTCTTAGTTTTATGTGTCCTGATTTTGATCACCAGAGTGGGATTGCTTCAATCCCACAATCCTGCAGGCTATTGGCTGGCAGGGGGTTTCTTGCTTTCGTTTCAGAAACTTTAAGCACCCAGGGGTGTTTTACCTAGTCTCAGATAAAAAGAAGCTTCACTCCCTCCATCCTCCACCCCAATTCATTTTGAGGGAAAGCACACCCAGTTGATTAGGTAACAGGAAAATAACAAACAGGATCTGGTTCCAGGGACCCTCTAAAAGAACTAGACCAGACATCTGTAACCCAGTTGTTATACTTGGACCAGACTTTGGTAATGTCAACCACAGTGAATTTTGAAATAAGCAAGTGAAAATATGAAGAGAGTTGTACATAAAAGCCTGAGGTTTACTGTGACTTTTCACAGTGACCTATGATTAAAAAGATTTAATTTCCAACTAAAATGTGTAAGCAAGTAGTTTTGTCCCTATTTCATAAGTATTATGTTACTGTATATCTCCATCCAATTGTTTTTAATCTTTTTAACAGTAGCTTTTCACCAGAATATGATCACAACATTACTGGCTATCCACAATTTTTAAGTTAATTTCATACATATGAAACAATCACCTAAAAATTATCATACCCCCAATTAAAAAAGCTACAGTATAAAATGCTTTCATCTGGGCCTCCCTGGTGGTGCAACGGGTTAAGCATCACACTGCGCAGCATCCCTACCCACTCACTACAGCATGAGTTTGATTCCCAGCCAGGGAAGGGTCCCAGATGGCACAGCAAACCTCTCCTGTCTCTCCCACTGCTCCCCTCAGCAGTGTATTTCAGTTGATCTGCCTGTTCTACTCCCTATGCTGTCTCTAATGAATCCTATTACCCACATCCACCCCACACCTCTGGCCTGTACCCCAGTTCTTGTATGCATATTCAAGTCCACACTGAATCTATTACAGGGCCTTACTATTTAATGAGTAGTTGTTTATTAGTATTAAATTAATAGATCTGTAAATGTGCAAAGTCACACAGCACTTTCTAGTATCAAACATGAAATTATTATTACTATACCGTATTTATTTTTTTTTAAAGATTTATTTATACATACAAGAACTGGGGTACAGGCCAGAGGTGTGGGGGTGGGAGATAGGTGAGAAGATTCACCATAGACAGAGTGGGGAGCAGAACAGGTAAATGGACTGAAATACACTGCTGACGGGAGCAGCAGACGAGGCAGGAGAGGTCTGCTGCACCATCTGGGGCCCCTCCCTGACCAGGAATCGAACTCATGCTGCAGTGGGTGTGGATGCTTCGCAGTGCGGCGTTTAATAACTCGTTGCACCACCAGGGAGGCTCCTAAAATCTTTTTAAAAAAAATAAAGGGTCTCCCTGTTGGCGCAGTGGGTTAAGCAACGCCGCAAACTGCAGCCACTGCAGGACCAGTTCGATCCCTGCCTCCAGCCAGGGAGGGGACCCACATGGCTTAGCAGACCTCTCCTACCTTGCCAGCTGCTCCCCTCAACAGTGTGTTTCAGTCGTCTGCCTGTTCTGTCCCCAGCTCTGTCTCTGGTGAATCTTCTCACCTCCCTGGACTCTGGCCTGTACCCCAGCTCTTGTATTCATAAATAAATAAAATCTTTAAAAAAGTAAAATAAAGTGAAATGTTTTCATCTGTTCTTGCTTAATGCTGACTTGCCTATAATTTCGTATTTCTGGTTTGTCTTCTTACCAGCTGTTTACATGAACATGTTCATGTGACCACAAAGGTAAAAATATCTTTGCACACAGTCAATTCACTTTAACACTAACATACTATATGAGAAATGAATTAAGAACTATCCCATGCATATTTACGACACTAATGAGTAGCTAGCCAGCCTCATCATCCTTAAGTAGAAGTAAAAGCCACTGTTGAACAAAATGATTTTCCAGATTTTGACAAGCATACATAGTTTTCAGTGCATTTTCAAAGGTAAATGTGTTAATTCTATCCTATGCCTAAAATAGGTAGCATCACCTATCATGGAACGCCGGCAGTCCTTCTGCAAACACACACACTGACTGTGGGAGAGTCACATGAATCACATTTGTGCATAACAAGCGGGCAAACTGTGACACACAAAGGCGGAAACGTGCATGCTGAGTGTTCACTTTACTTGGTACTGTACTTCACAAAATGTTTTTCTAACACTCTTGATTCTTTGATTGCTGATGCAGCAACCTCCATGCCTTCAAAAAACGATTTGCAGTTAAAATGAGGAAGATATATTTTCAGAAAAATGAACACTTGGTATTATGTTTTTCCATTTCCAAGAAGTTACATTAAGAGAAGCTGAAGAGGGTGGGGGCAGAGAGTTGCAGAGATTTTGGAGAGCTGGGAATATCATTTAGTAGGAGGTAGAATCAAGTTTGGTTTCTCAAATGGCTCTTGTTCTAAGAGCATTTTTCATAATGAAAAGTGAACATTGAATAGAAAAATCTTAACCTTAAAACGCTTGAGTGGAATATAAATTTTTTCCATATAATTTAAATAGCTGACATTTTTCGTTGTTCCTCCTCATAATCATTCTTTTATATACTGCTAGAAGGTTCATTTAGTATACATGTTTTCTAATTTAAAAAAAATAAAAATAAATAAGTCATGGGGATATAATATATGCAGCATGGTGAATATAGTTAACAATACTGTATCATATATTTGAAAAGTTGCTAACAGTACATCTTAAAAATCCTCATGACAAGAAAATAATTGTACTTCTGTATGGGGACAGATGTTTAGGCATTGTGATGATCATTTCACATAATGTACCATATGATGACATAATAATATTATTATAATTGTATATCTAAATTCTGTTATATGTCAATTATACCTTAATGACATTTTCTGTACTCTACAACTAGCAACATCAAAAATAATAGGTATTATTTTGAAGTTCAGTCATTATGTGCAAATATATATAAATCCAAAGAAACAGAAAAGAAGAAATAAATGAACACAAGACCTAACACTGATTTTCAGTTTCATAAATTCAACAATAAATTTGAGGAAGGCAAGATATGTGTGCTTACAGACTTTGGATGGCCACAGAAACATCACCCTTCTACTTTCCTTTCCCCTTTCTACTGTGAATGGGTATTGCCACACACTGCCTTTTCCCTCTTCACCTTCCACTCCCCCATCATCTACACATAGAGTTACTTCCAGAGGACTCTTGACTCTGAGGAACCAAAACACATCTCCATCTCTTAAAAAAAAAAGTTGTCATCCTGAAGAAATCTTCCTATGATAAGCGAACTGGACTGGACTGCTGCTATCAATTCCCCACAGAAGCAGAGAGAAAGACAAGAGAAACTGGGACCAGTCTACATTTGCTAATGTTGTCTCTCCAAACTTAAGTAGTTTGTTCACGCATAGTCTCACTTGTGATGAACTGAATTTCCATCTGCATATAACAACGCTCCTCTTTCGCTAGTGCTGATCCCTAAGAGCATCATGGAACACATTTCCCTTTGCCAACAAACATCTGGAAGATAGAATGGTATCTCAGGAACTGTTACATTTTACACATCATTCTCAGCTAGGAAAACCTGAGAGTAGGGAAGGAAAACAGGTTTAGACAATGAGGATGAAATTCTGTTTCATTTTCCTTCTCTCACTCTGACTCAGTCACACTGGTCTCTTTACTTTTCCTCTAGTTTGGAGACACACTTCTTCTGCTTAGGGCTTTGCATTACTGTTCCCTCTACTTCAGCAATTCCCCTCTCTACAGGCCTCTTTTTCTTATCTTCTTCTACTCTAATCAAGTGTTAACTCAGTAGAGAAGACGTCTGGAAGCCCACTATCTAAAAACTGCACACACGTCTCCCCAGTTTCAACTCCTTTTCCCTGCTTTACCTCTTCATAACACTTAACTACTATATATCTTAATTGCTTATTTATATTTTTCTTGTATCATTAACATAAATGCCATGAAGGGTAAGGATTTTTATTTGTTTTATTCATTGTCGTATCCTCAGCACTTAGAAGAGTAGGGATTCAAATATTTGTTGAATAAATGAAACTGAATAAATAAATAAGTAAATGAATATTGGGCTAAAGGAGCACTAGATAAGGTCTCCATTTCAGTATCCTGAACAAATAAAAAGAATCAAATTGTAGCACAAATGACTCACCATCAGCTTAATCTCAGTTTAACTTATATTCAGCATTGCATATTTTATGTAGGGCAAGCATTTAAGTCATTAATTGACTTAATTGTCAATGACATCATGAACACAGGAAGAATGTATCCATCTGTGTATTCTTAAGTTAGAGAGGCACTGAAATGGATTTGGGCAGCCTAGATTGTGGTCATTGTTTTGTTTGCTACCCCCACTATACATTAATGGGTCTCTTGTCATTCCTTTTTTGGTGCCATTAGATTTGCTGTCTGCCATGGCAGTAACAGACAGCTCTAGAACAGATGTTTCTGAAGTATCATTGATAACACTGTCACAAAGATTGTGTGGAGTCAAAGGTCAACAAGCTTGACTGATGAGGAGGAGGTTTGGGCAGCTGATATATTGCCTCAGTGAGGGAAGTTTTATACTTCTTATGCCTCAACAGCTTCTGGAAGCAGCCAGCCATTTTTAAACAGAAGCCACAGCTGTGTAGCAATACCTGGTCTCTTGCTTTTTACCACTTTGACATCATTCATCATTCTCCAATTTAGCTATCTTTGCATTATTTAGTTCCACGGCTGCTAAATTTGTGTCCTCCTACATTCTCTTCATTAAAGTTGCTTCTCAGCACCTGTGGTTTATGGTGCAGAAATATGACTTACAGTATCACCTGACTAGGCTTCTTTTGCCATTCTGTATGCTCTCAAGTTAGGCAACTAGGAGAATTTTTAAATAGAACACTCCTAACTTCTCAGAGTAATTAAGCCCCTCTCCTTCCCTTCCAAAAAAAACCCTATCATACTGTTATTAAACACCCAGTGTTACTGCTCTTGAGGAGTATCAATATACTTATGATTGTCATGAAATTTGAGAATATCCATTTCAATGACCTTATTTATTAGATGAAGGAATTAATGTCTGAAAAATATAAGTTTCTTGTGCAAGATCACAAAGCACCTAACTCTCTACATAAATGTAGTTCTATAATTGAGCTGGTGTAAATCCAATCCATGACCCATGTTATTAAAAAAAAAAGATGTGTTAATACCAAAAGATAAGAACATATGTAAAATTTATCACTATATTCCTAATTTCCTTTACTGTCTTAAAATATACTCATTAAAAATACATTGGAAAAATTTCATTCAATCAGTATGTATTATTTAATTAGCATGTTTGGCACTGTTGGAGTATTGGGAATATAGGAGCTATCAAAAGAGTCATAATCTTGATCATCATAGAGTTTACAATATAGTGGGAAGGACAGTTGAGTAAACACATATTATTACAACAAAATATAATTGGTTATTAAGGAAACATATACAAGCTATGGGTACGTAGGAGAGTAATACATGGCCTACACTGTGATGGTAGTGGAGACCAGGGAAAATGCTCTAGAAGTTATTTGAAATTGAGGCATATGAACAATGAGTAGAAGTTAGCTAGATGAAAAGCATGTGATGGGAACTGTAGATGGAGGGGGAAAAGATCATGCATAAGAGCTTTGAGGTAAGTAAATACATGACATGTTAGCAGATGGAAAGGAACTTTAGTATGGCAAGAAGATTAAGAGGGGCAGTTCAAGAAATAAGACAGGTTCAGAAATTCTGGAGTTATGGTTTTATCCTAAGACCACTGAAGAAAGCTTTCAAAGTGACATAGTATGATAAAATGTCAGTTTAACAAGATAACTTCTAGCTACAGAAAGGAGAATGGATTAAAGAAGGTAAAACTGGCATCAAAGAGAATAGATAGGATGTTCAGTAATTTGGGCAAGAATGTTGGTGGTTTGAACTAGGTTAGTTTTAATGGAGATGGATAGAAATGAAGGAAATCAATGGGGAATTCAACAGGTAGATCCATGAAAGGTAGATATTGCCTTAATATAGTGGAAAACAAAACAGATAAATCATATCTGACTACCAGATTTCTAATCTAATAACATGGGTATTTGACAATGTTGATCTTTGAGATAGTAAATGCCAAAAGTACATATGAGCATGCAAGGCAAAAGACATCAATTTTAGGTATTTTATATTTAAGGTGTTTACAAGAGACTCAGGTAAATTTGTATAGTAGGTCATTGGATATTCAGATTCAAAGGTCAGGGAAGTGATCTGAATTGGAAATGTAGATTTGGGAGTCATCAGAACATACACTTTATTTTTAAATTTTTCTTATTTTATATATTTTTTACATTATTTTTCATATTTGTACAGTGTATACTTCCTCCTCTCAGGTATAGGTCCCGTGAAATTCCATCACCCATGTCCCATCACCATAGGCCCTTTTGCTCTTCCCACCCATTCATACACTTTAATTGTATCAATAAGAATAGATGACATTGGGGCCTCCCTGGTGGCGCAGCCGGTTAAGCAACGCACTATGAAGCAGACCACAGCCACTGCAGCACCAGTTCGATCCCTGCCTCCGGCTAGGAAGGGGACCCATATGGCGCAGCAGACCTTTCCTGCCTCGCCCGCTGCTGCCCTCGGCAGTGTGTTTCGGTCGGTCTGCCTGTTCTGCTCCCGGCTCTGTCTGGTGAATCCTCTCACCTCCCGCGACTCTGGCCTGTACCCAAGCTCTTGTATGCATAAATAAATAAATCTTTAAAAAAAAAAAAGAATAGATGACATTATCCAGTGAGAGAATATAAATTAGTAGTAAAAAAGAAAAAAACAGAATCCATGAATGTTTAAGTGATGAACATAGGAAGATGAACTAGGTAAAAACCCTGAGAATGAATAAGCATAGATGACCGAGGCATTCTTTGACTTGGAATAAAAGAGAAAAAAATTTTCAAAAAGCATGGGTTTAAAGAATAACCCTTTTATATGCTGCTGATCAACTGTGGATTCCCCAGCCCCCCTTCCTCTCTAGATTTTGCTTGGCACCCAAAGTTGCTGCTGATTAAGCTAAATTTAGAGTCAGGGAAGGAGACTTTTCTAGGACAAAAGTCTTGGTATGAGAATAGCTGCTGAAAAAAGCAGGCAGATATTATGGTCAGATTAGCATAACAAGGTAGATCTCCTTGACAGGAAGTTAAATGTAACAGGGACTAGAGATAGGATGTTTTGATCAGCAGCAACAATGGAGCCCCCTCCTCAAGCAACAGTCCCTATTAACTCCCCCCCTAGCTTGTGCCAGACAATTATGCATCCCCAATACACATCCCCAACACATACTTTCCTCCACATAATTGTCCACCTTCCCTGAATCTGACCCCCAAATAAATTTGAGACTTGCCATGGGGATCTAGCCCCTAGCCCCTCTAGTCTCTCTCTCTCTCTCTGTCTCTCCTTGGGCTTTGAGTTGTTTTTCTTCCATCCTGTGCCACTCCCAAGGTTGCCACCCCATGAGGTGACAATCAACCAAATAAAATAAAAATTTTAGACTATCATATTTAGTAATGAGGTTATTAGTATCTTTAAGAGGGGTAATTCCAGTAATGTCATGGTGCATAAACCTGAGTGGTGTCCATTCAGCCTTATAGTCAACAGATTTTATTTATTGAACACTTACTGGTCCCTCATACTGTATTAATGTGAAGACAAAATACTAAAGATGAACATCCCCTCATTCTCTTGGATCTTGCAATCTAGTTAAGTAAACAGATATTAATAAAGAAGTCATATGAATAAATATTAAGTTGCTGCCCTGACAGTAAAAAATGTTTTGTACGTGAACACATGAAATGGAGGAGGTGTGACCTGAAACGTGTCTGTGGAAATGACATATGAACTAAAATGTAATGGCATAGAAAAGTGAGGATACTATGATGAATAGGGTTGTGAGTGGAGAAAAGAACATTTGCAAATGTCTGGGACAGGAAGAAATATGGCACATCCATGGAATTAAAAAATGGTGTGCATAGGTTATTGAAAATAAGGAGCAAGGTAGTAAGAAATGAGGCTAAAAGATGTGGGATAGCCTCAGCTCATGAAGCAAAGGATTGGTTTTTATCAGGAAAGCTATGTGAAAACTAAGCTCCATTGAAAGGATTTAAGTGTAGGCATCTGTTTGGGAGAAAGGGGCAGGATTGACATAACCAGATTTGTAATTGCAAAGGTTATTTTGACTTCTGTTAATAGAAAGGATTTAAAAGAGAAGCATAGTAGACTCAATGAGAAACATTAGGATACAATTTCTGCTGTGGCTCAGGCAACAAATGACAATGGTGTAGACTAAAATAGTAAAAAACAGAAATAAATAAATGGACTCCAGCTATTTAGATGCTAATTTCAATGGGACTTTCTGACCAATTAAATATGACCATACAGAAGAAGGAGGCATCGAATACAAAAAGAGCTTCCAAGTTTCTGTTTTCAGCAGTAAGACGATTGCAACATATTGTTAGCATGAAACCAAGGGTTACCCAGAATCCCCCAAACTTTCATGCTGTAACTGGATCCCATTAATCTGTGTGCACAAAGGTCAAGCATACTCTTGATGTGAAAGAACTTTAATACAATTAGTGTGGACAATTAGGAAGAGAAGAAAGTTCCTAATAAAATCCCCCTTCTACCCTCCCCAAAACCCAACATTACCCATTCCCTTGTGGGCAAATGTCCAGCCAAATTGGGTGAGCTCAAAGTGGGGCCACCAAAGTCTGAAATCTTGCCACAAGTCTAAAGTCCCTTTTGGTGCGGAATCATAAGAAAGAGGTGTGAAGTAGGTCTCAGGAAGCTGGAACAAAAGGAGATAGCACATGAAGATATGGCTGCTTGGTCAGCCTCCCTATGTGTCTCTCACCCACATATCTCTCCTCCATATAGCTCCTTTCATATGTCCTTTTCATCAGTACAAGGGTGCAAATCTGGATGCAGGAGCAAGAGGAATCCCCAGAGCCCACTTGCCTTCTGTGTTATATAGCTTCACTTGACCGCTCAGCTCCACCCATCACTGCAGTATCTGGTTGAAGGCAGCTGCAGGTAAGTGAAGCTAGAGAACATGGTACTTCCCCTAACAATATCTTCTGAAAGACTTGAGTTAAGACAGTGGAAATGGAGAAGGGAGAGAGAATATCAGATAATAAATACTTGAGGTTAATGGAGGTTTTTCTATTTCTGTTTGTTTTTTAAGATGGTGAAGATTTAAGTTGATGAAATGTTGAGTGGAAGGACCTAGAGAGAGGGAAGAAAAGTGTTACAGAGCAGGGAGAGGAGCACCCCAGAACCCCCAAACCTGCCCTCTCTAAAGGGGTTTTGCCATCCACCACATCAAGACAAACATATCAGGTCTTTAATGAAAGGAACTTTAATACAATTAGGGAACAATACAGAAAGGACAAAGAATATAATTACTAAGTCAGGTATCCAAAGTTACCCATCTCCTTGAGGGTAAAAGTCCAGCCAAATAGGATTGGCCCAAAGCAAGGCCCAAAAGCCTGCCTCAAGTCTAGAGGACCTTTTAGTGGAGACCCATAGAAAAGTGTCAGAAAGAGTCAGACAAATCTGGGAGGAAAAGAGAAAAATCAAAATCAAGATGAAAGTTGCCATTATTAAGCTCCCCATGGATCTCTCACCTACATCTGTCCTAACCAGTCCAAGACCAAGAAGCAAGTTCAGTTTCTTCACATGACCCTCTGCTCCACGTGCCTCCTCCAGGTCTCCTTGCTGCTCTCCATCCTGCTTCCTTCTTCCTCCCTTCCTTCTGTCCTCTCTCCAGCATCATCTTATCCCTGCTCAGCTCCACCCTACTTAGGATGGGATGGGGATCCTGGAACTTCCCCTTTTCCTGGGGACCACCCTGTTACAAAAGTACATTTGCAGAAGACAGAAGAAATCAAGACACTGAAAATGCAGAAGGAAGTAAACTCTAGAACAAGTAGGAAAGGAAGGAAATAATGGGTGGGGATGCCAGTCAGTTACATAGCTGCTGATGGAATGATGAGACCAGCTCCTTCTGATGGCTCTGATTTCCTGTGAACTCATCTGCTGAAAGTGAAACAGATGTGGTGTCAAAGTTTGTCACCACATTATTTAGATTAATGAAATATTAAAAGCAATAAAAATGCTTACAATAGGGGACTAGTAATATAAATTATGATATATGTCTATACTGTTTTAGTATCTAGTATTTAAAAATGATGTTGTAGAAGATTATTTGAGATCAAATAGAACGATTTATTATATATTTTACATGAAAACAGTCGTTTACAAAAGAATACGAAAGGTGTACTTTCAATTAACAAAAACAATCATTGAATATATGAAAAGTAAGAAAGACTAGAAAGATAGGACTAAACACATTTGTTATATATACATATGTAGAGATATATATGTTCTATGTATATATGTATGCATAGACAGATGATAGATACACTATAGTTGATGTTCATTTTCAACTTTTCACTTTTCTTGACTTTACTAATTTTCTACATAAGTCTGAATAGACATCTGCATTTTCTACTTATAATAAGAAGCAAAGATTTTATCAATAAAAGTAAGATCTTTTAGGAAATAATCCAATACATTATCAAGTTGTGTATATTTTTGATAATTTATTTGTAATTTCCTTGCTGTAGTCTCATGCAGTCAGTAATTATTTAAATATAAATTAATGTTTTAACGTTATTTCAAACAAGAGCATAACTTATTCTACTGTTCAGTATAGAAAATGCAAATTATATTTCAGTGGAATTGTCTTTCCACTGAAAAAACATGAGGCTGAATTGTGCATTATTTGACACAGCGACCATGTTTTTCAGCTCTTAGTAAATGCCAGACACTGTAATTAGTACGTGTAACTTTAGAACAATTTGGTGAAGAGAGTGTCAATTTGTTTGCCGTTTTATGAATGAGGAAAACTGAAGCCTTGAGAGATCATTTGGTCAAAATTGTTCACTGGGAAGCGGCATTCAGGATGGGAGCCCAGGTCTGTTTGATCCCTGGAGGCAATGAGCTGCACTACTAGTGACAGGAAGGAAATAATAACTTCTGTCAGGCTGGTGGTGTAGGAGTTAAATCTCAGGTAATCATGCTATCACACCCCGAGGCCTGAGTTCAACCTCCAGCGAGGGAGCTAACCCACACAGTGCAGCAGACTCTGCTGTCTCTCCCATTGCTCCCCTCAGCAGTATGTATCAGCAGATTCGCCGGTTGGGCTCCGCACTGTCTCTGGTGAATCCCCTCACCACCTCCCCACCTCCTGTACCTCTGGCCTACACAACAGTCCTTCTATGCATAAATAAATAAATCTTAAAAAAATTGAAAACATTAACAAAAACAAAAAACTCCCGCACCTCTGTGAGCAAATACAGCCATTGTAAGTGAAACGAAAAACCAAATGAGCCAATCAAAGAAAAAAATTCATCTTTGATTAATAAATAAGCACCATTTTTTGCACAAAAGGTATTTGGACAGTTTTTCTGGCAGGAAAATTAATACTGCCTACACTACAGAAACAATCACAAGCCCTGTCTCACTGCTTAAATAATTAGCAATAGTTAAAAATGTTTTTAAAGGACAAAAATAAAAATCAAGTGAAAATTGAAAATGACACAAATGGCACTTTTTTGTTGAAAAAGCTTTCAGCAACTGTGGGTTTGGGCTAAGGATATTTGCTAATTGTGCTGCTGTTTCAACCATTACCATCACCAGCTTTTATTCACACTCAGGATCAAAAACAGTAAGCAAGCTGGAAACAATATTCTTTTCTACATGTAAGCAAAGTCCTAAATGTCTTCTTATAATCCATCTCATTCCTACTTCAGCAAATATTTATTGAACACTTACCTTGTGCTTGTTTTCAATACAACCAAATGGGATGCTATTCTGATGCAATTTGAAGTGATGACAATTCCCAGTTTGACAGTGAAAAACGAAACTAATATTTATCAAGATATTTCAAAGAATATTATTGCAATTAATGCTGTAGAAGTTCTTTCAATATCCTCTACAACCTGCCCTCCATATCAACCAAACAACCAGCCAAATAATCAAGAAGAAAGAAGTAAAATATATGTTTCAGCTACAAGAGATAGCAGATATACTCTTGCTATTAAATATCCTTAGCTGGTATTATTTGAGAGGGTTGGTTTGTTTGTTTGTTTGATTTGTTTTCTGGAATCCCTTAAAATAGTAATAAAGATATTTTACATCTAACTGTTTTCAGCTGAGAAGTTTCTAGGACTTAGAAAATTAAACTTATTCATACAACCTCTAAAAAGGCAGAAAAAAATGAAATGAAATTATGTACTATATCAAAACAGAATTCATACTATAACCTAGAAGTAGTTTCATGAATGGCAGTTTCCATTTAATATAGTACATAAAATTATGCAGTATTTTAAATCCGATGTCAAATCAACTAATGAGCTATTTTATTCCTTAAATAGAGGAATTAAAACTGTGATTATTATGATTGTCAGTGACCATATCAAATGTAAGATATAACATTGATGTCTCTGGACTCTTTAAATACAGAGTAAGAATGGATTACTATCATCCTTTGTCTTTGTGAGGTTTTTCCCTAAATGCAAAGGGTGAGCTAGAGACAAAGACTGATGGAAGTAGTTAAATATCAGAGTAGAAATAAAGAACAGAGAGAAGGAAACAGGAAGGAGGGAAGCCCATATAAGGGGATGTAGAGGTTTGTAAAATTCTCTGCTGTGAACATACATGGACCCATTTGCTCTCTGGGACTGTTGCTGAATGTGGGTCCACTGCTTGCTGGCAGAGAAAATCAATAATCTCGCAACTGGCTTTTGAGAAATGAAATAGCTTATTGTAAGGTCACCTGGCAAGGAAACTAGAGGCAAAGCTCTTAAATCAGTCTCCCTGAGAATGGGGCTTTGGACAATGTTTAAGTTGTTGGGAAACAAAAAGAGCATAAGAAATGCAAGATGGTAGAGTGAGGCTGCTTGCTTTTTGCTGAATCATGGCATAACTCAAACTTTGGTAAGAATTGCAACAAAACTGAGAAACCCAGACTTCTAAAAGTTATCTATTTAACCATGAATGAGGCAAATTGGTTCCTTTTTCCTATGGCAATTTTCATTCCCAGCAGTTGAGAGATCACCACAAGGACAGTGAACCCACTTCTGCACCTGTGCCCTGAAACAGAACTTGTCAAATTATGAAAAAGCTATATATATATATATATATATATATATATTATTAAACTGAGTTTGGGTACCTTTGTTCCATTGTTTTATTCTAGCTTCTTAATTTTATGGTCAATTCCCTACTGTCTTACAAGATAAGCAGAAACAGGAAAATAAAAGTGAAATGGCAAATGGTGAGATGTCAGAACCTCTGTGGTTTCAGTACCAAGAAACTTACTCCCTTTAAATCCTTTCTTTTAGTCAACAATTTCAAGACAAGACTTAATGGTCTGAATGGGCCACCCACAAAGGAAAATAACTTCTTTCAGAAAGATTTCAACACCTATCTGACCGGATCAGGTCACCAGTCACACAACTGCATTGTGCTGTTTTTGTCTCATTTCTCTGTAAAACCCTTGAAGGTTCTCAGAACTGGCTTTCACAAGATTCTCAGAATTGAAGTTTTGAGGATGTGCCACTTTGGCAGACAGATTATTTTAAATTGAGGTCAATTGAGGCCCTGTGGAATAAAAAGCAGCTGTTGTTTCTCCCCTAATCAGAGAAGTGGTGGCCACTCCCTAAATTACCTAAAAGAACGAAGATTGGATGTACTATATAAATGTAGGAATATCTGTATAAAGGACCTTCCTATCTGAGAAACTATCTATATTCTCAGAGTAAACATGTGTCACCCCCTCTTCATCAGGTGAGACTTCTCTCTCCCTGATACCCCAGACCCCTTATTCCATTCATTAGCTCAAGAATACAACCCTCATTCTTTATTTACTCTAAAATTATAGCCATGCAAATCCTCCAAATGTATTTCATTCAATTTAGTCTTTGTCTTCTACTAATGTGTCTATTATTAATTTGTTGACTTCACCAGCTCTACAACAACTTCAGAAGGACAGACGAATATTTCCCCTGTGCTCCTATACCTTCATCATTCCCCACATTCAGGGAGACATTTCCTTTGATCTCCCATTCCAACTACATGAATAAAATGTCAATTACTTTATATTTTATGAGTTGAAGGAGCTCTTGAAAATTCAAAAGTGTGTTTCCCACCATTAGAGACTGGGTGCTTGGCATTGAAGAGACCCGAGGAGTCGAATGAAATGCATCTCAGAATCACCTACGCAGGGAAAGAAAGGGATAAGCATTTGTTTTATGTGTGAAGAACTTTGCTACAGAGCATTAACTCCCCTAAAAAACTGGATGGTTCAAGCTTGAATGTGAACATGTTACAATGGGTATCTCTTCCTTTACCATAAGAGTTCTACAGTAGGAAGCCCACAACTCAAGGTGTTGGTCCAAGGCAAGGCAGAACTGGGTTACTCTTGTTCCCAAGTGGCCTGGCCACTCTGATG
This sequence comes from Galemys pyrenaicus, assembly GCA_019455555.1. Lineage (NCBI taxonomy): Eukaryota > Metazoa > Chordata > Mammalia > Eulipotyphla > Talpidae > Galemys > Galemys pyrenaicus. Next base: position 500,704 of record JAGFMF010011853.1, on the reverse strand, counting down.
AGGTTGTAGTGAGAAGTGAGGCTGAGAGGACCTGAAGTGTTACCAAAAAGCACTTACCTGTATATAACTTATTGGGTACTATCCTTGTCCAACAATTGGTGTGACCCAGTACAGACAAAGGGGTTGAACATACCCCCCTGACTTCCAGTATTGCCCAAAATGCAGAGCACAGAGGCTTCACAGTGTTGTAGTATGAACTTCATCCCTGACATCCTGAGGGAGGGGCTGCTGAGGAGTGGACAAGACTGAGCTAGCATCTTGGGAGTCTTTGATAGAGATGGAGGCACAAGGGTTCACTCTTTTTTTCACAGGAATTTCTGTGTAAAGCAGCCTCCCTCTTGGATAGGCTTTTACACCCTACTCCCACCTCCATCCCTAGCCTCTGCTGCACTCTCCTGGTTCTTACAGCTGCAACTCCACCACACACCTTTGCTCAGTAACTGCACCTTCTTCCTCTATCTCTCCGTTAGTCAGATTAAATGTGTTCTCTCTCTCTCTATTTGGTGCACCAGAGGCTCTTTGATTTGCATTTGTGGTAGTAGGTGATGGGATTCAGAACCAATGAAAGAGGTTCTGACCCAGAGACTGATTTTTTTAGACTCTTTTCCAATAACACTACCTTCTTGGGAAAAAAAACACTTGTCCTTCATAAATTTTCTCCCACCACTGTGTGGCTCACTTTCTGAATCTTCATTTGAAGAACTTTCATGAGCTAGGATAATCTGCATCTCCCCCCAAATGGAGAATGATATTATGGTAATTGCATTAATGGCCCGTTTTGATCCCCTTTGCTATCCACTGGTCATGGTGGTAACTGTCTAATAACTGCTCAAGGTGCTGTACCCTTCTCTAGGAATAAAAAAAAGCATCATAGACAGAAGTCTTCCCACTCAAGAGGTTACGCTCCACCCCTACCCCAGGTAGTGGCCATCAGTCAATGATTAACTGACCATGGACACAGGGGTCTCGTAAAGTTAGGACTTACTCTGTAGGAGATTCATACAATGGCTTTCTGATAAACTGATCCTTAGAAACAAGTAAAGGCCATGATTTGTAGTTTTGCTGATTTTTGTCATACAAATTCTCCCACAATGGTTGATATCCATGTGCAATCCAATATCATTAAAATCAGACCAGAGGGGCCTCCCTGGTGGCACGTTGGGTTAAGCAACGCACTATGAAGCAAACCGCAGCCACTGCAGCACGAGTTCGATCCATGCTGCCGGCCAGGGAGGGGACCCACATGGCGCAGCAGACCTCTCCTGCTGTGCCCGCTGCTCCCCTCAGCAGTGTACTTCAGTTGAACTGCCCATCTGCTCCCCGCTCTGTCTGTGGTGAATCCTCTCACCCCTCCCCCCATGCCTCTGGCCTGTATCCCAGTGCTTGTATGCATAAATAAATAAATCTTTTAAAAAAATAAAATCAGACCAGAGATAAGTTGTATACTATCTGCTCTTACAAGTCTGCTTTAGCACAATGCCCCAATCTTGCTCAGAATCTTCCTGTGCGAAGTACAGAGTAAAAGTTCAATGGATGCCTGCTGGAATATCCTTTTTTGTTGTTGTTTCTCTGAACCATTCCCTACCATAGCGGCAGGAAGATGGCACAGGAACAGAGTTCGGGATAGTTCTGGGCAGACGGGTCAAGGAAGAAGAGTCTTGGAGCCCTCAGTGGCTTTTCATACTTTATTTAGTAGAGGTGACCAGGTACATGGCAGGCATGGGTGCTGGGGGGCCGGGAGGCTGGCAGGCCGCCCAGCCCCCAGCGCATCTCACCCTCTCGGCTGCTTCTCTCTCTCTGCTGCTGCTCGTCAGTACTGTCGGTCCTGTTGGTTCTTTTGGTTGGTCCTCACCGTTCTGGCATCCTCATGACACCGCCCATTTATGCCCGTGTCCCAACTCAGGTGCGCCCACTTGCATATGCCTACCCTGGAATGCTCGCAGCACCTCAGGTGTCCATCATCAGTGGTGGGAGGGTGGAAGTATCTGATTATTCTCTGACCCTACACCTACCTTAGGCTAATTGCCTCACTTCCCTATAGACCACTCCAGAGAATCTTCCTTCATTGAAGCACTTGAGAATGCTAGCCTTAAACTCATGGAACTCAACCTAAGACAATGACAAAGAGAATCAACTGCTGCTCTCCCCTTTGGCAATCCCATCTAACTCAACCCTAGGACCACAGTCTTCCATTAACCATATCTATAAGACCATATATATTAGCGCCTCTGGCACCATACTGCCCCTGCCTATTATGATAATTGTACCCACTTAGTTTCCAGTGGTTAAGTACAACTTGGACTTCATTATTTCAGGATATTTAATTTTCCATTATTTTTAGGGAACTCAGTTTTACATGGTTCTCCTTAGCCCTTGCCTATACAGAATGATCACCATCATACTTTTCAATGATGATAGTGTTTATCTCACCAACAAATTCTTTGTTGCTTTTGTAAATGATGTATCTTCCAGATCTTAATGGATATCTTAATGGTCATCTATAATAGTTTACTTTAGCATCCTCACTTCACTAAGCTTTTGGGTTACTTTTTCCATCAACTTCCATAACAATTCTGAAATTTTTACTTCACTTATTTTGGACCATCACTTATCCAACCATCTAAGGGTCATTATAGTCATTTGAGCACCACCAGCCAGGATCCTCACCAGAATGTTTACATTGAATTGCAAGAGTATGCCCCTATTAAAAAACTTTCACTTATCTTAGAATTAAGACATTTGGTCCAGGACCCTCAAGATGTGGTCTCATACATACTATATCAGATCTTACTGGTATGTAGTAGCCATGTTCTTCAGAACTTTGCCTTAGTCCTTTAATTCACTTGACAAGCTCAATACTTTCATATCCTGGCTATATGACATGGCTCTAAGTATTGGTTTGGTGGCCAAAAAGGGAACTAAGGATAGAACATGAAAGGGCATAGGTATTCTTGAGAGGCCTTTGCATCATTATCAAGCAAAATGGGAGTATTATTTTTTAACAGGAAGGAACAGAGTACTTCTGTAACCCCAGGGGCTACAGAGGAATTTTTATTCTGATGTAATTCACATACCACATTTACCCATTTTGAGTGTGCAATTCAGGTGTCCTGAGTGTATGCAGATAAGTACCACCATCATCACAGTCTATTTTAAAATATCTTTATCAGTGAGAAAGAAACCCTGCATGCTTTAGCGATCCTTCCTCAAACATGCCTATGAATAAGGACCTTATAATATGTTGTACTTTCTGACTCCTTTCACTTAGCACTATTCAAAACTCACCCATGTTGTAGAATTCAAGAGTATCTATCAGATGTCCACATCTCACATCTCAGGTCTCTCCTTCTCAAGCAAGTACTCTACCTTGGTGTAATAAACTAGCCAGAGGTAAGGGAAAAAATGCTCTCCTGGACCTGCATTGTCTTTATAATTAAGTCTTGAGTTTGATCCTCTGGTTGAAGAAAATGAAAATCTTTTTAAATGCTTGCAAGGCCCTCTGACTTTCACACTTCACCTTAAATTGGTGATTAATCACCCTCAGACTTTCATTGTTTCTCCGATGCATCTGTCATACTCAGCAACAACTATCCATTGTCTTTTATCCTTATCATTACTATTTGTCCAGAAACTCTCAAATTCCTGAGATCTTGCCACTGCCAGTGCATTCCCCTCCCCCTCAGAATTTTAACAATTGCATTGCTATAACATGCCAAAAGCTATCCATATACCATTCACCAAAAGTTACAGCATTCTTATTTCCAGTGGACTGATGAGAGATCCAGCTCTAACACCCCATTTTAAAGTTTAATTTCTCAGAGTATATACCTAGCATCAACTCTCCTGTGTCAGGTTCTGAGACTCTGAGATGGATATTTGCATGCTGAAAGTTTATTGAGGAATAATCTCTCAAACAACACCTATGAGGAAATGAAAGAAGCTGGATTGGGCAGTGAAAGAGGGTCAATTGCAGACCGGTAGCAACAAAGGCCTTATCTGATCCCACAGGAAATTCTAGAGCTGAGATAACACCTCAGAGTTTTAAACTGACCAATCATTGGATGTGGGTTACCCCCAGACAGGGACATAATGTTGGCCAAACTGTGGAGGAAAATGCCCAGGATATTTGAGCTCTTAGCAGACAAGGTTTCCCAAAAATGGGAAGTGTCCTTGTCCTGAAAGAAGGTTTGGGGCAACATTCTAAACGATGATAATTGAGACCTTGTCATTCTCACTAACTGCCATGCCCCAAAATCTGTTTCGACTTCTTATTCTCCAGTCACCACCTCTTATTTTTACATCTTATACTCAAAACTTTAAATGCAATTATTTTTCTATGGAGACTGTCAATTTAATGATCCAACTCTTTATTATTTTTTAAAGTTGTTTTTTTAAAAGATTTTATTTATTTATGCGTACAAGAGCTGGAGTACAGGCCAGAGATGTGGGAGGTGAGAGGATTCACCAGAGAAAGCAGGGAGCAGAACAGGCAGATTGACTGAAATACACTGTTGAGGGGAGCAGCTGAGGAGGCAGGAGAGAGGTCTGCTGTTTCATGTGGGTTCTCCCTGTAGGGGATAGAACTCGCACTGAAGAGGCTGAGAAGCCCCACAGTGTGGCGCTCAACCCCTTGCGCCACCAGGGAGGCCCCAACTCTTTATCTTTTATCCATCACTTCCTTGAATTTTCTCTCCCCTTACACATCTTAAATCATGATCAGCTAATATAGCCATTGACTTGTACATAAAATAGGGTACTATTGCCTGCCCTTTTACACGTTTTTCTTTTATTGGCTAAGGGATAACTCTACTTATATCCAACTACTGTGGACTGAATTGTGTGCCACCAAAATTCATGTTGAAACCCAACACCTATTATGAAATTTGGAAAGGGTGTGTTTGGAGATAAATAAGGTTCAATGAGCTCATAGGAATGGGGATAGGAACCTATAAGTATGGGGGTTTTAGGCACTGGTGGCCTTATTAGAAGACAGAGAAAGATCTATTTGTCTCTCTCCATATACTCAGAGGAAAGGCCATTGAGGACAAAGCAGACATCGTCAATCAAGGAACAGACTCCATACCAGAAAGTGAAACTTTTGGGACCTTAACAAAGAACTTTTAGCCTCTATAAATGTAAGGAAATGATTTTTGTTATTTAAGCCACCCATTATGTTGGTATTTTGGCTTAGCAACCTAAGCAAACTAATAGACCACTGCTCTGCACACTCTATCTGTATGGTTGCAAGTGAACTTGACTAAAGAAAAATGTCCAGTCATACTAACTAGCTTACTTTAAATCCATGACAGTGAATATTGAGTATACACTTAGTAATGTCTGGTAATCATAATAAACTTCCTAATTTTAACTGTCCCACACTCTTAGATGGATATTTCATACTTTTTCTAACTACTCAACTCCCGACTTTTCATTCTACATTCTCATGAAAGCTGATGATTTTGCTTCTTCATCACTGAGAACATTGAAATAATCAGCACAGAATTTCCATATATGGCACCAAAACTATATCAACAACCAAACTTCCTGCTTTCTTAGTAGCTATCACAGATGGAATATGCATGTTATTATCTAAAAATCTCTACCACCTCTTTTGTACCATATCTCATGCTCTCTATACTACTTAAGAGGCTCCTTCTAAGAGTTCTTTTCCATGTAATTCATTTTTCCCTTCTCTCTTACATTATTCTATCAGCATGTAAGCATTCTATTATTTTTCCCATCATAAAAAAAGTAAAACTTTCCTTCCTACCTTTCCACTAAATTTAATGCTTCATTTACTCCATCTTTCAGAAAAACTGCTTAAATAGTTGTCAATACATTTGCTGCTTACAATTCCTCTTTTACCATTCCCTTTTAAACCCACTCTATTTTGGCTTTCATTGCATGCTACTCCAGTGAAACTTTTAAGTTCACTAAAGGCCTCAACGTAATTAATTTCAGCAATCAATCCTCAGTCTTTGGTTTATATGATTTAACACAGTGGTTCTCAAACAAAGATCAATTTGTCCACAAGGCTACTAAGTACCAGATTTAGCAATGTCTGTAAACATTTTTGGTTGTCACCATGTCACCTTTGGTTGTGGGGGTAGAGGGGCAAAGAGGAGAGGAAGTCAGTGAGGTAACACAACCAACTGGCATCTAATAAATAGAATCCATGAATATGACTAAACCTCCACCAACTCACAGGACAGCACCACCAAAGAAGAATTTGCAGCTAAAAATTTTTCATATTGCTACCGAAGGCCACTGCACCATCTGACACACTTAGCAGATTTTCTGTACTTGTATATCAGGGTACTACACTCTCTTGGTTTTCCTCCAACTCATTAGGTGCTTTTTCTCACTATCTGCTGTTAGTTCCTCTTCTCCACCTCCTTGTGCTAGAGTGCCCCAGGGCTTGATATTGTACCTTTATTTTTTTCTTTTCAATTACTGCTCTCTTTAGGTGGTCTCCTCTCTTCTCATGAATTTAAATGGCATCTATATCCTGTTAAAAATACACAGTTAGACATCCATCAGTCCTTTCTCCAGACTTCTATACTGGTTTCTGTCCAGATTTCTGTACAGCCTCTTATGTTCACCTCCACTTGATATCTAAACGGAATCACACAGTTTAATAGGGGGAAAATAAAATTCCTTACCTTCCTCTGAATTCATGCTTCTCCTATAGTCTTCTCTACCTTAGAAAATGAGAACTCTATTTTTCCAGTGGCTTAGGCCCAAATCATCCTTGGCATTTCTTCTCTTATACTACACATTCTCTCAACTCTGACACTTCCTACTATCTATCCTTTTGCTGCCTTAATTTATGTTATCATCACCTCTCATCTGAATGACTGAAATCGTGTCCTGTGGTCTCTGTTTCTACTACAGTCTGTTTTTAACACAGAAGCTAAAGTGAATTTTTCCAAAGGTCTTATGTCACCCTCTGCTCAAAACTTTCTAATGGCTCTCCATTTTGCTTAGTGTAAACATCAAAGTACTTAAGATGGCCTACATGAACTCTTTCGTCTTTACCACTCTGATCTCATCTCCTGCCACTTTATACCTCACTACTCTGCTCCAGCTGCACTGACCTCCTGCTGTCCATCAAATCTTCTGTGTGTATTTCTTCTTTAGGGCTTTGGTAATGTAATGTGTTCCCCCTAGATAGCCACATACTTGTTATCTCAATTTCTTCAAGTCTTTGATCAAATGTCACTTTTTCAAAGAAGTAACACTATACATAGTTGTAACCAATAACCACACTACCTTTAGCTCTTACAGTATTTTACTTTTGTCCAGAAAAATGATCATATTCTAACATACCACATAATTTTCATGTTCCTTATTGTTTATTATCTTTACTCCAAATGCAATGATTTTTTTTCTCTTATTTATTTTTATTCACATTTTTTTATTATCTGTTTGGTTCACTGACATATCACAAATCTTTAGAAGAATGTCTGGCACACAAAGAATGTATATGACCCCCAAATAATTATTGAATGCATGAATTTTGATTAAAGAGAAACTTGGAGCCAGTTTCTGTCACTAGTTTTATAACAAATTAATGTTGATGGCAGTGAGAAAACATCTGCATTTTTCCCCTATATCTTTCATAGGAATTATAATTAGAAGTTTGATTTTAAACCAAAATTCAACTTTCCCTTATGAGTGACGATTCCAGTCATCAATTTTGTTTCTCGATTTTGTGTACATATTCATTCTTTCGTGCCCATCCCCAACAACTTAAAGTTTGAAAAGCATCAAACTTTTATATTTCCTTTATATCTTAACATACAGAGTACACTAATTGGGTTTGCACATCTAATTGTGTAACAATACTTTAGGTCTATCCCTACTGTAACTCTCCCAACTTCATTCTTCACTCATTATTTTTTTCATAGTAGAAACTGGTTTTCTACACCAAAGTTTTCTTCACAATGTGCATTTTCCTTTGTCTTTCTTATCTTTTCTTCAGAATATTGAATAAATTGCCTATTTTCTTACAGTAAAAACAAAAAGAAAAGCTTGGAAAGCACATCTCACAGCTCTTAAGTACTGAGCAACTCCCATGAACAGTTTCATTTAAATATTGGGAGAGAGCAACTAAGTTTATTGATTTCTGAATTTCATCTTCCTTTCTCATTATTACTTATTTCACAAAAAAATGTGGCAAGTTAGCAATCTCCTACCATTTTACTTTTGACCTGACTCATTTCCAGATATTTCTCATAGGTGCCAAATCCCTTGCTAACATTTTGACTTTTCTAAAAACTTAAATTAATACTCAATGGTGCATAATAAATTTAAACAAAGATACATGGTCATTTCTTCATAATGGGTAAGCCGATTAGGTCTGTAAATCTAAGAATTGAAAAGCTAAATGACTCATCACGGTCTTCATTGAGTATACAACAGAGCCAGCATGAAATGGCTGTCCTAAAAACCAACAGTAGGAAAGACACCCTTGTTCTCTCAGATCTATTTGCACAGATAACCTGCACTTTCTGTCATCCTGTGTTTGAAGTTATAATGCTCCTTCTTTTTTGTCTATGTCCATTTTTATGTTTGCTTTTATTTGTAAATAATTAAAATCAAATACATTCTTATGTATGTTTTTTTACTACATTAAACTGACATTTTTTGTGATTTATGATGTGATAAATGCTATGTATTGGCAGAAAGCAGCATAGAGATAGTTTTCTTAATTTCTTCATAACTGTTTTGATAAGAATAGAAGCCATGTAAAAACATCATTCAGGAGTGATTTTCTAAGATCTGCAAGAGATCGAACCTGGGCCAGTGTCAGTTTATGGCACTCATTACACTTAGGCTGATACTGAGTAATTCTGTTGGCTCTTGCCAACTGACATGCCCTCTCTTTTCTCTATCCTGAATTCAGAAATCAGCAGTAGAAAACCAACTTATTCATGTACGTGTCTATTTTGCTGATAGTAATTAAGAATTTCATTCAGCTTTCAGTCTCTGAGGTATGTGGGTGGGAGAGGCAACAGCAAAATAGTCAAGGGAACTGGAGGATCACTGGGACTTGGTGACACATTGGATGTGGGTGGTAATCACTTGTAGGAAGCCAGACAGGAAGTGCCTCCTGAGTCACTGGGCTAACTATCAAGATGTATCATGTTTATAAACAAATAGTAGGATAATGACAAACTTGTAATTTATTTTTTCCTTTGCCAATGCAAAGAGGATAGAACTAATTTTAATTGTTTAATTCCTGGCCTCTCTCTGGTTATATGATGGTCACTTTTCAGACTGTCTTTTTACATTCCATTTCCAAGTTTATGATAAGTCAGCTTTAATTAGGACAATTTCTGAATTTTTTTTCAAATATTTATTTATCAATGTATACAACAACTGGGGTACTGGCCAGAGGTGGGGGGGATGAGAGGATTCACCAGAGACAGAGTGGGGAGCAGAACATGTAGATCCACTGAAATACACTGCTGAGAGGAGCAGCAGGCTAGACAGGAGAGGTCTGCTGTGCCATGCGGGTTAGCTCCCTGTCCGGGGATCTAGCTCGTGCTGCAATTGCTGCGGATGCGTCATAACACTGTGGCTTAACCCCTTGCACCACAAGGGAGGCCCCAAGACAATTTCTCATTACCTAGAGTTGAGGTGGAGCGCAGACAATATTTTGCCCATCCCTCTGATTTATATAGATAGAAAACTGAGGTACAGACTTGAAGGAAATCTGTATCTGTACATCAAATTGGAGGCAGAATATAATCAAAAGACCTTGACCCACATCTACTCTGTTTTCCTCTATACCACATGGTGTGACCTAGGAATTATAATTTTAAAGCCTTCCTTTTTCAGAAACTACAAATGTATTCTCAGCTAGCTTTGCAAGTATATTTGAGTTTTGATATTCACTCACTTGCAAAATCACTTTTAGATATCATCACAGTATCATAAGGTTGTTTGAAATCATCAGTGGGATTTGTTAACATTTTCTGGACACGGAGCAACTGCTACTTGTACTAAACATTAACCATAGAAAATTTTCTCCACTGCTAAGGCTCATCACATATTAACCTAAGAATTGAAAACAGCTGTTAAAAGAATGGTGCTTTATTGCATGGCATTTGTATATTCTTTTCCCAAGCAGCTTACATAGAGATCTGCTTGATACTGTTTAGTATCTAGGTCCAAAAGACCTCTCACGGGTGAAATCAACTGACCTCACCAGCTTGATGTCTTCAGGGATCAAACCAAAGTGCAAAGAGTTCGACACTGTTGTCCTATATTACCCAGATAGCTGATTTGCTTGTCACCAATTAGAGCAATAACCCTGACTTTCTGTAATATACTCTCCATATTCTTGGCCTATACTGCAATCAATAATTGCAAGGAACTGAGTTGAAGATTAGAAATAAATGCCAGTAAATAACATCTAATCAGCTTCCAATTTTTGGTTGCCATTGACGGTTTTGTCCCTCCCATCCTTCACTATATCCCAGGACTGCATTTGAAATAATGCTTATAGTTGCTTCTTTCTATGATTTCATGATTGATTGGCAAGCTGTACAGCAGCATATTGTTCTGCTCTACCATTTTCCCAGTGGGTGGTACTGCACACAATAGTGATGGGGAACTGTAATGACACTACATCAAAAGTCACTAAAATATAAATATGACGTGAACTTCTTCATTGTTTGAAACTGGATCCCTTTATCCATTCACTTGCTTCACTCACTTTTGTATGCAGCAGTGATTGAAAATAGTAACCCTCTATTTTCCAAACCTGTTCCAATAGGATTTGAATCTAAACGCTCTTTGGAAACAACAAAATTGAACTCTTAAATACAGAGAAGGGAAGGAGTTTGTTGGAGGTGGGTGAAATTGGTAATTGGGGTTAACTGTACTGTGACAGATGGAAACTAGACTTTTGGTGGTGATCATGATAGAATACACAAATGTTGAATTATAATGTTGTGCACCTGAAACTTATGTAGTGTTAGAAACCAATGCTACTTCAATAAAAATTTGTTAATAAAAAATAAATGTTCTTTGGAGACACACACTTTAATATAAATACCAAGACTTAAAGCACAGTCACTCTTTATATTTATGCAAGCTCCTTTCTAAGCACTTCCTATCAGAGGAGATTTAAAGCAGATGGAAATTATTTGATGTAGTTATGAATTGAAAGCTCATAAGCTAGCTGTTCCTCAAAGTGCTCAGAACACCTGGGCCACCAGAACTGCTGAAGTAGACAATGGCATTTATACTGAGATTACAGCATCATCTTATTCTAAATGGTATTTTTGTCTTTAGAGTGCATGAGGGATGCTAGCACATCACAGCGTTTAATTGGTTTTCTCCCTTGACTTTAATTAAACTCACCCTAAACTTACAAAACCTCAAGGCTGCTGCTTAAGGGTGAGATGCCCCAGTGTTTCCAACTTTTAATACAGTATGATAAAGAATCGATTGTATTGTTTAATTGGATATAAAACTATTTTACGTTTTTAGACATTATTACATCATCAATAGCATTCTAAACATTCTGTTGTGGATAGGAAATAATTTTATTTATTATTTTTATAAATCTCCAACAGGACTTTAGGAAATATTTAACTTGCCAAGCTGTAATGCATATATTCACTGCTCAGCAATGAATCATTTGTATTATGCCTAATTACTTACTATTATGACATTATCTAGGTATCATTTGCATCATTTAAAAAGAATCTCAGCCTCAGTATTTGCTTCATTTAGTGGTATTGCAAAGATCAATATCTCAAGTATTCTGGACCTAACCCAACTCCCTACTGCTTACTCAACCATTTATTGGAGGCTCATTTGAATTGACTGAGTCAGTTGCACCTGAACCAGGAAAGAGTCGCCTATTTTTTTTTTTTTTTCTGAAATGAGTCAGCACTCAGATTTAATATTGCACCTGTACCTAGGGATCGTGAAATAGAAGCACTTATTCNTCGCCTCTTTTTTTTTTTTTTTCTGAAATGAGTCAGCACTCAGATTTAATATTGCACCTGTACCTAGGGATCGTGAAATAGAAGCACTTATTCTTACAGCAAGTGTCAGAGTTTTACAGTGCTGGAAGCCACTCCTCCCAGCAAACATAAATTAAATACTGAGTCAGAAAAAAATGACAGAATAGAAACTTATCTAGCATGTGTCCATACTAGCTACCTATAAATTATTGATACTCCAGAATGGAATTTCAAGAATGCAGCTCTCCTTACGTCTTAATAATAGAGACTACTCTTTCTTCAGGACTTAATATGTTTCAGGCTCTCTGCTGGGCACTTTCTATGTATTGGCTAACTTAATCTACACCAACTCTATGGAGTAAAGAATATTATCCCTGCCATTTAGACACTGAAACTGGGGTACAAAGACATAAAATGATATATTTGGATCACATAGGAAAGTAAGTGGTGGGTCCAGAAGAAAAACTCCAGCAGTCTGATTACACAGCTCCTATTCTTAACTTCAGATTATTGTGACACAGAGTTAGCAGAAGAATAAATAGAAGTGCACTGATTCACACTTGCAGAGAAGGGTGAAAGATTGCTGTTAGGCTCAGTGACCCTGAAGATTAAAAAGCTATTCTAGGAACATGATTAGTAATGTGTTAATAGCCCAATTAGAATTCAAGTAAATGTCCCCAGAAGCCTTATAGGCTGAAGACAGTGTCAATAATCTCATTATGTGTTCTTCTTCCAAGAACATGACTGGGAAGAGGCACCTCTGGATCAAAATTGAAGGCCAAGATCATCTCGTCAAAAATTAATTTCAATAATTTATTCATTCAGCAAATATTTGTTTGGCTACTCATTGTGTGTTAGGTACTGAACTTGGCTGTAGGGCTTGTATTTTCTCATTTAAAGGGTAAAACACCATGCAGCAAGTTTATTCAGAATGAAGCACTGAATGGGTGATAAATTAGTGCCAGTTTTCATCAGGGTGCATAAGAGGGAGAAGACCTGGCACTTGCATTTAGGAAGCCTTTATTCTAAATGAGGAGACAAAACACACCCATGAAAAACTAGCTAATTAGAGAAAATTTCAAGTACCTACATACTAAGTAACTGCTGTGGAAGTCTGAAATAACTGAGAAGTCACTATGGACTGGAGAAGAGTTCTTAAAGGTTTATTTGCATGCAAAAAACTGGGGAAACCATGTTCTTGTGAAACTATAGATTCCTATTCAGTAAGTCTCCTGGTGTCCCAGTATTCTGCAATTCTAACCAGCTCTCTGGTGATGTTTGTTCGTTAATCCACAGATAACATCCTGAGTAAAGAAGTGCTAAGATTAAGAAAGTGCTAGCAGAGAAAGGGAAACGTGAGCTGCAAGTTGAAGGTTGAGAAATGTTTGCATAAATGAAGAAACAAAGGAGAGTCCAGTGTCATGGTACAGAGGAAAAGTGCCAAACTGGATTAGAGAATTTATGATGCCAAATACTCAGTGACAGTGGTGGGGAAATACATTACAACTAGATCTTGGGAAGGAGGAGAAATATGGGGGATACATGCCAGACTCAGGAATCTGAGCCCAGAAAAATGGGGAACAATCAGTAATATTGCTTTAGATTTTCTTTTTTTAAATCTATATAATTAACTGTAAGGATTTGTACTAAATTTGAATTTTTGGACCTTAATCTTTTTGACGTAATGCTTGAGTTTGTCACCCTACAAAACTGAGTTCTTACTTTGTAGAAATGTGCACAATATGAAATATTTAAAGAATTTTTGCAAAAAAAGTAGTAAAATTGATCCATCATTATAGTGTTTAAACAGCCATGCTAAACGTCAATGTAGAGAGGATGGCTTTTTAAAGATTATTTGAGAAAATAATCTATAACATTACATTGATGCATTTCCTAAAATTTGGGTGAACAGTATTTTCTTTGCTTTTAGATCTTGTCATCTTCTACTTCAAATGACACCATCTTAATATTTGATAGAGAAAAAATTACAAAAAGAAAGCTTAAAAGTGAGGAAGACTGACATAAAGATGATGTGATTATTAACTGTATCACCATGCCTGAGAGACCAGCCTGCATCTTGTTCAGTGTTAGTGGTGATTAGAATTCAAGAAGAATCATTGAACATTTTGCTTTTATTTCTCCTAAAAAGTAAAATGGATGAGCTAGTGTCTATACGATGACAAAATATGGTATCAATTCACTGAAAATGAGTCAATTTAATATTTTTTAGAGAAATTTACTTTCATTTTTCAACCATGGTTTTGGCCTTGAAGACACAGCTTTATACTATTTTTGAAACAAAATATTGTGCTATTCATCCATCATTAAAATGGTAAAATTCAACAGATGGTAGTTATTACTTGACTCTGAGCTCCTAGAGATAAGTAGCACCGTAAAGGATTGGATGCTTTTTCTTGTATACAATGAATAAATAACTAGTTCTTTTATGTAGAAGCTCAGGAATCTCAATACATTCTCTTCGTCAGAAAAATGCAGATTTTGTGAGAAGTCAGTATAAAACACAAACTCCTGTGGCTGTCCTTGAATTCAGAAGTCAGTTCACATCAGCTCTTAAATGAACAAGAACTATTCACTAGAGACACTAGGCAAAAGCAGATATAAAACTTTTCAACATTGCAAACATGGAAAGTCCTACTTTTAGAACAACTATAATAACCTTAAAAAAGAAATGTCCATTTTATAATTGTGTGTATGTATATATAAACACGTTCCTCAGAAAATTACACCAAATTATCATACTTAAAGTATTAAGCAGGTACCAATCAAAGTAGAAAACTGCATGAGGTCAAACTTCATTAAAGATGCAAATTACAATTTAAATGTCAAAACAGTAGAACTCTTGTAGTCCATTTACAGCATTGAAGGTTGTGCTTCAGACTTAAATGTCAGCCTTGGCTGCTTTGATCAACAGATCTCAATAAAAAAGACACTCTGGGAAATATCAAGTTAGTTGCTACTACAATTTGAAATAAAATAATTATTTTCTGGATCCTAATATGAGGTAATAGTCTGTTTTGATTTCTATGCTCCTTGTAAAAATTTACTCTGCATTTAAGAATACTCCTAGAAATTTGACTGTAGAACTGAAACTACAGGTGGAGTAGAGGAGGGACAAAAACAGAGAAAGTAAAGAGGGCATGGGACACAATGGACTATGGTGTTGGACTATGGGTATTTGTTGGTTGGAGCTCCATAGTAAAAATAGGTGTAAGGGAGGGTCCTATACTTCCAAAATACAAACAACGACAAAGTTACTTCAATCAAAGAAAAGAATATCAGGATCATTAAGACATGTTAGCCTGAATTTATATGCTGCTTATATCCAATGAGCTCTGAGTCACCCAAGATGACTTGATATAATTTGTAGGTCATGATGTAGGGAGGGGAAAACCTGGCTGTCTCTGGTAGACTCCAGAGTTTATAAGGTGAAACTACAGAAACCATGAGAACATCAGTTTTTAGGGCACAGGGCTAGAGAGGAGAGAGATAAACAGAGTGAAAAACCAAAATATCTACAGAAAATTATTCCTGGAATATTCAGCAGAGTGCTGACCTGTACATGCATGTTAGGAAAGTTGGGTGAAGAACTACATGAAAAAATTAAAGAGAACAGTATACAGCACTCTCAGGGCCAGCGAGAGTGCCTGCTCCCACCAGCCAGACTGGCAAACTTCTAGTGTATAGGTAGAGTACGCAGAAGGACGTAGCCTAAACAGTGGGGAACAATTGACCTTAGACTAAATATGGCTCCTGCTCTGCCCAACTAATCTTAACTGCAGACCAGAAAGTATGAAACTATTCCTGATTAATTGAACTGCATCCCAGAACATAGCTCAAAAATATGTAGGGGAATACAAAAATATCCAGCAGCCAGCACTGAAATGTGCTACCTATATTTCCTTTCAAATAAACCATCATGAAGTGCCTAGATAGTTGAAAATCTCAAGATGTGTCCCTTCATGAAGGGTAAGGCCACAAAAACTCCCTGATTATACCAGATAATGGTGGAGGATGGCAGTGGTACTAGCGAAGACCCATTCCTGCCCAATAGAGGATTCCTCTAGCAGTGGTTCAGACTCCCAGTTTGCCTGACCAAATATTTCTCAAAACTGGGTTGCCATTAAAGTCTCTTAAGTAAGAGACTTAATTCATTTTCCTCTTTCACAGGTGTCAGAACTGCATTATATTTTGAAGATTGCATACCTATTCTAGCTCCTTCTACCTTTATCTTTCATAGGTGTTTTCTCTAGTTAATCTCTTGCTTTCTGAATCCTATCTTCGCATTTGGTTCCTGTGTGATACAGTATGATAAAATCTTGGAATTCTTTATGTAGCTACTTTCTTTAACTAATGGAGCACAATGTGGTATGCTTTGCAAAAGAAAGCTGACACTGTTTATGATAACATATTTTATAAAATTATCCACTTATTTGTATCACTACTAATAAACTATGTTAATGATGTTAACACCAATGAACCACTTTTGGTATTTTTCATACATTGTCTCTCTTTACACTCCATATTAATATTTTAAGTAGACACCATTAACTACTCCCCATTACAGCAGATAAAATCTTCTTAAAGAACTAAACAACTTGCCTATGTTCAAACATGTGGTAAATGGCTAACTAGGTCACAAATCCAGGCAGTCTGTCACTAAAGCCGACACTTTTCATTATTACATCACTCAATCTATATGTCTCAGTTGAATTCTCCAACTTTATGGCCCTCACCAGCTTCTGACATCTCAGCCCAGCTCACAGGTCATTACTCCCCAAAGCTGACCCTTAATCTCAGATAAACTCTGGTGTCGATCTAGGGGTTTGTGCAGAAAATGTGACTCTATACAAATCTTCTGATCTCAAAGCTGAGAAAAGAACATCCTACAGACCAGGAGGACAGTACATTGGAAAACACGGTCTCAGGGATCAACGATCACTTCCTTTAGAATGTCAGAAGGAGAGAATAAGACTTCAGAACATAAACAATGATAATTAGAGTAATTTTTGCCTTATGATTCACACTAAAACTGTTTACAAAGATCAATTTCTTTAAAAATATCATTGGAATTAAATGAGTTCATTCAAAAATTTTGGATGATTCTCTGAAGGTAGTGACTTTTTTTTTTTTTTTTTTTTTTTCAAAATTCTGACATCATTATCGTTTCAAAGAGTTGGCTTCTATGAGCATTAATTTATCAGTCTCAGTATGAGTATAATATACACCATAGTCTATTTCTAGAATAGACTTTTTTTTTACTATATTCTTTTTTTTTCTTTGCTTACATATATATTTGGCATCAATTGTAATCTCCATGTATTCCCCATCACCATTTCACCAGTGCACCATCACCTCAGTCCCTTGTGCTCTTATCTGCCTTCAGCCCTCTCGCTGCCGCTTCCCTCTTTCACTACATTCTGCAAATGACCAGTACCATCCAGTAATAGACTTTATCCTTCTGGCTTACTTCTCTTGTCCATCATCTCCTCCATCTTCATCCATGATGTCATAAATGACAAGAGTATTTTTTTTTATAGCTGACTAGTACTCAAATCAATATATACACCACATCTTCTGATGTGTATACTCAACTGTACTCAGGCATTTATGTTGTTTCCATAACATGGCTAATGTAAATAAGTGCTTCAGCAAACACAGGAGTGCATGCATTTCTTCACATGTGTTCTGCATTCTTCAGGTAGATTCTTCAGGGGGAGAATTATTGAATCATATTGCAAAAATATAGTTTTAGATATAGTTTTGTTTAGGGGTTGGATCAGTTTATATTCCCAATAATACTACAAGCATTCCCTTTTCTCTACATCCTCACCATTTGCTCTTTTTGATCATTTTTGATATGGGCTGTTCTCACAGGTGTGAGATGATATCTCATTATGGTTTTAATTTTCATTTCCATTATGATAATTGATGAGAATTTTTCATTTGCCATTTGTGTGTCTTCTTTGGAGAAATGTATATTTAGGTCTTCTGCCCATTTTTTATTGTTTTTTGTTTGTTTTCTTTTCCCTGAATTGTACAAGTTCTTTGTATATCTTACAAATTAATCCGTTATCAGATATATGATTTGCAAATATTTTCTCCCATTAAATAGGATGCCTTTTTGTCAATAATAGTTTCTTTTAAAATGCAGAAGCCTTTCAGTTTGATGTAATTCTGCTTGTTTGCTTTTGTTTTTGTGTCCCTTGCTGTAAGAGTCTTGTCCACAAATACATCACTGAGACCAATGTCAAGGAGTTTACCTATCTTCTTCTATGTATTTTATGGATTCAGACCTATGTCTATAATCCATTTTTAGTTGATTTTTGTGAATGATGTAAGAGAGTGGTTCAGTTTCATTATTTTGTCAATGATTACCTAGTTTTTCCAATATCATTTGTTGAAGTGACTTTCCTTTCTCCAATGTATACTCTTAGCTTCTTTGTTGTAATTTAATTGTACATAGGAATGTGGGTTTATTTTGGGTTTTCAACTCATTGTGTTGATTTATGTATCTACTTTAATCCCAATACCTTATTCTTTTTATTTCTATAACTTTGTAATACAACTTGAAATCTGGGAGAATGATACATTCTTTGTTTTTTTGTTTTCACCATGATTACTCTCATTATTGGAGACTTGTAGTTCATAGAAATTTCAATAATGTTTGCTCTATTTAAGTAATACTATTGAAACTTTAGTAGGAATTATATCGAATCTATATATTTTTGGGGATAAGAGGGCCATTTTAACAATGTTGATTTTTCCAATCCATGAATAGGGAATATTTTTCCCATTTCTTTGTATTTTCTATTTCTTTTAACAAATCTTACAGCTTTCATTAAGCAGGTCCTTTGCCTACTTTGTAGAGCTTAATCTCAGGTATTTAATACTTTTTGATCCGATAGTAAAAGGGATTGTTTTATTGATTTCTTTCTTTTCTAGTTCATTTTTTGCATATAAAAACACAACTGTTGTTAATAGATCAATTTTGTAACTTGCCACTTCACTGATTTATTGTTTTTGATAGTTTGCTTTAGCGGAGTCTTTAGGGGTTTCTATGTATATTATCAGGTATTTTGAAAATAGTGGTAGTTATGGGTGCCTTAGTGGTGGGTGTGGTGTTTCATAATATTCCAGAAAAGGTGAGATCTTATAGTTCTAATTCATATACAGCATTGTAAACCATATAACATAATAAAAAAAATTAAAAAATAAATAATATTCATGCTGAAATGTTCACAAAGATATGACCAAATGGCTTTTGTTTTAGACATACACATGACACAGTATTTAGTAGAGTATGAGTGAAAGCAGCAGAACAAAATTATTCTAGTGGTATATTTACATAGTACCTAGAGCTCTCTTCTGAAGTTTGACATATGATGGAATCTTATTCTCAAGAGATAGCTGCAATAAAAAAATCCATTAAAAAAATTCACAGAATTGACTTCTTAGTTTTTTTGTAAATTCATACAAAATCACAAATGAATTATGAATGTTGAGAATATATAAAACAACAATGTAAATTCATAACATATAAGGGCAAACCTGTTCAGATAAATTTAGAATGATGAGTCTGACACCTTCAAATCTTTAACAAATCAGGAGTTCATTTGATTTGGAAATGTTTCCTCCAATATTTGTCCCGACCTGCAGGATAGTCAACGAAGGCTTCGGGAGAGCAGCGACCTGAGGGAGGGAAGGGTTAGGAGGGAGAAAGACACCACGGAGGGAGACACGAGCACACAATATGGTCAAAGCGTGTCTCATTTATTCTGAGGTACAGCAGGGTTTTTATAACAGGCACAATGCGGAAGGAGCGGATTAACAGTACTTGTCCAATGAGCAAACACATAACCTTATTTGGTGTCCTGAATGTCGTCACGCGCAGTAAACCAGGAGAGGCAGTTACTTCCCCGAGGGGGAAGTGCACTGAGATCACACTGTTCCTGGGTGAGGTGCCAAGTCACCAAAAAATATTTTAGAGATGTGCCTCTCTACATGTTCAAGTCTTGTTCAGAGTAAGAATAAGAAATAAATAAGCTGAACTACTTGTTACTTGGAGGGTTAGATCTACTTTGACTTTTCTAAATACTTGATAAGTTCAGTAAATATTTTAAAAAGGTATTAATAGTCTAGAAATTCAGGTCTTAAAGCAATTCTGATGAACAGAAATCAGGAAACATTAACCAATCCATATGAAGTCAGAAATATTTTGAGCTTTTGTTTAAACATATAAATGCATTGCAGGATGTTGCTCACTGTTAACATAGCTTATAATAAACTATAAAACTATAACACTAATAGACAAGTCATTTTCAGTTCGATTTTTAACTGCCCTCTTCTTCATGAAAATGAATTGAAGACCATTAACTTGAAAGAAATGAATACAGAAATGGAAAGTTATAGTAGAGTTACCCTGCTTCTTAGTTGGGTAAGATCCTAAACTCATCTGCATTAACTAGTGTGCATTAAAATTCATTACTGCACCTCTTTACATCATGTTAATCGTGGAACAAATTTGTATGGATATAATATCCTCATATTTGATAGTAATTTCTGTAGTATTCATGAAATTATCTTCATATGTATATGAATTTTGCTGGACAACTAAACTTGTTTATTTTTTTCTCCCTGCTGAGACATAGCAGTGTTAAAATACACCAGAAAAATTTAACATAAGAGATTTCGAAATAATTTTCTCTGTAATAACTAATTTTGTTATTTTAAAATTCTTTGATAACCAAATGTCAATAGTACCTTTAATTTGTAAGGTACTTACAAGGTGCTTTAATGAATACTAAATTGATTCTTCTCATCAATGAGTAGGTAAAATAAGTACCTTGTTTCACTGATGAAGAAACAAAGACTTAATTGTCTAGCTGATGTAATGTTTTCAATTCAGATTTTGTCCCAATATCTTAGAACTCAGACTCAGCAAGCATAATGTAGATGATAGTGTATGAAAGTATAACTGCAAATATGATGACAGATCTGAAAAAAAAAAAACCCAGACATAAAAAAATGAGTCTTTTATTTATAAGCAAAGGTACTATGACTATCAAACTTCTGGATACCTAAGACAGTTCCATGGATATAGCAAGACAGGAAGATGAAGTCTTCTAAAATGATATGAAAAAAATTTCAGCATTGCTCGTAGTCAGGGAAATGCAAATCAAAATCACAGTGACATACCACCTTTCACCAGTGAGGTGGCACATATTAAGAAAAGTAGCAACAACAAATGTGGTAAGAATATGGTGAAAAAAGAACTCTTTTGCACTGCTGGTGGGAATGTAAACTGGTCCAATCACTATGGAAAGCTGTGTGGATATTCCTCAAACTACTAAAAATTGAGCTTCCATATGACCCAGCAATTCCACTCCTAGGTATCTATCCCAAAGGACATAAAAACATTAATTCAAAAGGACACCTGCACCCCTATGTTTACTGCAGCACAATTTATAATAGGCAAGCTATGGAAAAAACCCAAATGCCCAAAAATAGATGACTGGATCAAGAAGTTGTGGTATATTTACACAGTGGAATATTACTTAGTAATGACAATGTTGTATGCCATTCGCAGCAACATGGATGGAACTAGAATGGATTATGCTCAGTGAAATAAGCCAGAAAGAAAAATAAAAATATTGAATATTTCACTTATAGAAGGAATGTAGAGGAACCAAATAAGGGGCTAGGGGTGGTGAGGGAGAAGTAACTATAATAAAGTAAAAATCACAATCATCAGACAAATTTAGAACGGAGACATTCTGTAAGGGAGGAGGAAGGAGAAGAATCAGGACAGAGGTGGGAAGAGCACAAGGGACTAATCTGGTGGTGCATGGGTGAATTGGTGGTGGGAATTTTATTGGGAAATCATGCATTGTACAAATAAGAAGGATATATAATAACAATATATAAAAAATAAAGAAAAAATAAAAATTAAATTAAAAGATGATACCTTGGGGCTTCCCTGGTGGTGCAAGGGGTTAATGCACAGCACTATGAAACTATCCACAGCCAATTCAATGAGTTTGATCCCTGGCCAAGGAGGTGACCCACATGGTACAGCAGACCTCTCCTGTCTCACCCAGTGCTCCCCTCAGCAGTGCATTTCAGTAGTATACCTTTTCTGCTCCCCACACTCTCTGGTGAATCCTCTCAACCCCACACCTCTGGCTTATACCCCAGTTCTTGTATGCACAAATAAATAAATCTTAAGAAAAAATGATACATTTTCATTTATGACTATATTGATGGAGGCGATTGTGATAAGCAAAATAAGTCAGAAGGAAAAACAAATAAACACACAAAGATTTCACTCATATGTTGAATATAAAGAGACAAAATTAAGCCACAATAAACAGTCAAAATTGGATTTCAGATTTGAGAGTACCACAGTGGGAGGATGGTGGGAAGAAAAAGGGCATATGAGGGCCTCCCTGGTAGTGCAAGGGGTTTAGTAGCAGCACTATGATGCTGTCTGCAGCCATGCAGCACGAGTTAGATCCCTGGCCAGGGAGGTGACCCACTTGGCCCAGCAGACCTCTCCTATCTTGTCTGTTGCTCCCCTCAGTGGACCCACCTGCTCTGCTCCCCACTCTATCTCTGGTGAATCCTCTCACCACCCACACCTCTAGACTAAACCCCAGTTCTTGTATAAGTAAATACATATTTATTTTAAAATGTATTTTTTAAAGGATATGCGTCTTAATGGACTATCATGATTATACTTTCTTTAAATTAAACCTTTATTCTAACTTATGGCTCAAAATATCTTCACTCACATCATCTATATCTTTTTTTAGTAATTATGTTTATTGATGTAATATTGGTTTACAGCACTGCATGTTTTAGTAGTATAGGTTGACACCTATATAGATATGCATGTTACCAAACCACACACACCACCAAAGCTCCACAATAATTTAATGTAAAATAAAAAACACACTATAAGCTTTATAGAAAATAATTCAATGGTCCAAATCTAACGTGTATCATTTGCTACCTATTTGATATTACCTAGCCTTATCACCTCTAACCTAATTCCTCATAAAAAAGGAGGATGATGATAATACTTGCTTTTAGAAGGGCAGTTTAAAAATTAAATTTAAAAATTGGTTAAGTGACTGACATTTAATAAGTTATCAAAAAATGTTAGCTTTTTTTTTTTCCATTTGGAAAAGTAAATAGCATCTACAAAGCAGAAGAATCTGTAAAAAGTGAACAGTTATAAGCAACAAAACATACTTTCATATTTCCACAATGGATGAATAAGTTTTCCAAGTACCATCTGAAAATTTCAGTCAATCGTACAAGCATTATAATATTGTCAAAAGCATTCCCTTTAGTACTGGAAAAAAGCAATATTAATACTTCAAGAAAAATATTTCAGCTAACAAATTCTCACACATTTTCTAATTGAACTGCTCAACTTTCTTTGTTTCAAATTATCCATAGATAGTTTTGTGTAGTTTTATTTTACCAGTTATGTCCTGCCTAAAGTTATTCTAATTTCCTCTAAATGAGAAATTTTGCCTAATTTTCCCTTTTTGTCCATCATGGCCTGTCATCAATTAATAGTGGGATTTGTTTAGTTTCAGAAAATAATATATAATTACCCATCATGTTTAAATGATTATCTATAAATTGTGAAATATTTTTCTATGTTACTTTTTCTGCATGCTTTTATCTTCAGTCATACAGCAAATACATATACAGAGATGAATAAGTTGTTACATAAAAATCTTCTCATTAGAGCAGCAATTTTTTCTTTAATAAATTGCCCAATTTCATTAAATGTTTACTTTAAATTGCAGTAATTTAATCATAGAAGGTCAAGACTAAAATCATAATAATAGCCAATAAATCTTGAAATTGTGATGATTTGAATGATATAAAACTGGTGATTTATGTCAAAAACTATATAAACTATAGATGTCTAATTAATTACCAATGTGTCTAATATGTAATTTATGTATTAATTAAATGAGTGGTACAATTTTAAAAAATAATGAGCAGTGTGGCAAACAGATTTCTTTTGTAAACAGCCTGAAGTTGATTTAGGTAATTTGATATGACATAGCACTTTTGTTCATTACTTGGTTTTCAAAGCATCACATGATATTACTAAGATAGCAATATTCACATTCAAATGGATTTTGACATTAATGTAAAACCTTTGAACACTTTTAAGGCATTATGTATGTGGAAAATAGCAGAGATTTAAAAAAAAGATAACTGCAACAACTGAAGTCATTTTAGCATCTAAATCTAATATTTTATAGAAATACTTCATATATGCCTATTCCAGACTTAAAAATTTAACATGGTTGTGAGTGTAGATGAAGATGATCCTCATTAACACTTGTTCCTACTCCTCTTCTTAGGCAAGAGAAAAGTCCTTGACTTAATTGACATTGTCTCCCACAAGTAACAATTTATGGCTGTTAGAACTTAACTTGAGATTATCTAGCATCAATATACGGGCTTTTTCATAACAAATTTAGCCAGAAGACTGATTCAAAAACTTTATGTTTTTATGTTTTGTTTTCTAAATCCTCTAATCACTTTACCCAGTTACTTCCAGTAGGCAGCAATTTATAGTATTAAAACATAAATATCTTGTTCTTCACTTTTCATTACAGATACATAACAATCAGAAATAAGGTAAAGTAAGAGAAATTAAAATGGAACTGTGGGTTGATAAGCAATAACCACTCAGTAATGAGGTGTGATTTATCTTTTATATGATACAAGCTCTTCTTATTTCCTAGACAACTGTTAGCTTTGAAGGGTAAATGCTTTTATTCTATTTCCTTCTAACATTTTGACTGCCTTCTGACAGTATCTTTCGAGGCATCCTCTCTATATAATGAAAGAATAAAATTATGTTTTCTCAGCTATTAAATTTTCATTGGGTCTGAAAACTGAAAAAGAATCATATCTGGCAATAGGAACTCCAGAGATTTATTTCCAGTTTCATTTCTGGTTGTGACACTTAAGACAACTCATTTACATTCTTTTATACTCTCATTTACAATGTGCTCATGCACTGCAATCTCTGTCACCAAGGTACAGGCAGTAAGAGGTTTCCAACTAAAAATTGGAAATGAATTATGTCACCAGAGACAAAAACGGGCATCTAAATGCATAGACTAACCTAGTTTTGGGGTCCCCACAAAATACCTAACCCAGTCCAAAAGTACTCTGTAAGTTGAGGAGGCTGTTATTTTACTTCATTGTGGAGACCAGGAATGATATAGCAACAATTAGCAATAAATAAGTTCTTTCTTAAAACCATTAGTAAGTATACTCATTCTAAGCATTAAATTTTAAAAAAAAGCTTATAATCTTTCTATTCATGGAGTACTTATTGAGCACAGTTCAAAGGCAATAAATATCTGGAACATTGTTTCAAATGTCCTTCCTCATCAAAGTGGACATAAACTTTCTTGAATAAAAGTAAGTGGTCAGCCAGCCAGTCAGGTACTAGGTAATAGGCAAATCCACATATGAAAAGCAACAAATAGAGTTATTGTTTGCTGTTCACCAGACAATGTCTTTTTTTTTAAGATTTATTTATTTATACATACAAGAGTTGGGGTACAGGCCAGAGTCACAGGAGGTGAGAGGATTCACCAGAGACAGAGCAAGGCTCAGAACAGGAAGATCAACTGAAATACACTGCTGAGGGGAGCAGTGGTCAAGGCAGAGGTCTGCTCTGCCATGTGGGTCCCCTCCTGACCAGGGATTAAACTCGCGCTGCTGTGCCACGGATGCTTCACAGCACAATCCACTGCACCACCAGGGAGGCCCCGACAATGTTATTATTTTTTTTTTTTGCGTATTAATTTCAACTCATGAAAGTATGTCCAGAACAAGACATTTCAGTAAAGGAACAAAATAATTCTTAAGTAAACGGGAGGCAAGAAGAGACCCACTCTTTCTTGTCACATGTAATATGCCTTGTCAATCTAACAGCTAACATTATTTAGCAATTACCATATCCTAAATACTTTGTTGACATTTCCCTCTTGAAAACCCTAATAAGCAGGTAATATCATCTCCATTTTACAGCTTTGGAAACTGCATCTAAACTACTTTAACTTGGTCAGGACAAAATAGCTACATAAGGAAAATTTAATTGCACACATTGTCTTCTTAGCCACATTTGTACATTAGCCACAAGTGTACATTGTACACTTCTATCCTTTCTTGACTTCCTGGCCCTGTTGAGCTAGCTCAAAAGTTGGCAAATATTCTTATGTAAACTGCTAGATGATAAGTACTTTATGATTCCTGTTGAAACTATGCAACTCTGTTGTTGGAAAATATAATTAACCATTGACATGTCTGTATTCCCTCAGAATTTAGTTATGGACATGAAAATTTAAATTCCATACAATATCTGTATTAAAAAAACATTATTTTTCTTCTCATTTTTTAAAAATATCTTTTAAAAATATAAAACACAGCTTGCACCTGAAGACCCTAAAAAACAGGCAGTGGGCAAATTACACTTAAAAACTATAGGTTGTTGATGCCCGGCTTAGCCATTTTGAAAGTGGGCTCCATAAAGTTGCACATAATTGTGTGTGTGCCCCAACTGGTTTAAGACGTCCTTCTCTGAAGGATGTCATCTGGGTTTGTTTCCCAAAACATTTATTTCCCAAAACTCCTTCTCTGACCAATCTCACTTTCTTGACACATACTCCTTTCTAATTTCTTAAGTTAATATCTTCAGTCTTCATCAATAATATAAGCAATAGTGATTGACATCACTTACCGTTACCCCAACTTCAGAACTTATTAGAATTACTCCACACCTTGGCCTGGTGTCTCAAATTGTTGTTGGCTTCTGATTCATACCAATAGCTCACAAAGTGCTGTAACACTGGTGTCTCTTATACCACCCCGCTGTGACCAGTACTGACCAGCACTACTGATCAGTAACCGGCAGTCTGTCAGGCCACCCTTGAGAGTTGTTCACTGCCACTGGTTCCCCAGCACTGCCTTCAGGTGTTGTTGAGCCCATCGAAGTCTTGTCCAGCATCTGGTGCAGTCCGGCCTGGCTTTCAGACTATCGCTGTGGGCTGCTGAGGTATCACCTCTCAATTCTACCTGTGTTCACCTCCAACTGCCATTGTGAATTGGACCCTGGTGTACTGCTGACCAGTGTGCCACCAGCTCCAGGCCCTTGTTGATAGGACAGAACATCTAGCAAAATGACCTCTGTTTAGGACTATAGGACACTGTGGGTACTGTCCAGGGTGAGACAGCCAGCTATTGTGGCCTTAGAAACTATTTTCTTCCCCAATGTCCTGTTTGTTAAATAAACCCTGTTGTGTTGGACCCTGAGCCTGAGTCTTGCAGTTGAACACTTGGGTGAGAAACCACAGACCTGTATCCCCCACCATGGTACTGTCCATTATTCTGTGTTTGGCATTTCTTCAAACACTACTGTAAGTACTCCTTCAGCACTGTTTTACTATGAATAGTGACTTTAATTTTATAAACAATGATGTAAGTTCACACTGTTTTCAGGCTAAAGGCAATAAATAAAAGTATGGAGTCTACTTTGGAAGAACCAGCAGATGCCAGTAAGTTCATCCCTCACAATTATGGAGATCTGCTAATTTTTCCTTCTGTAATTTTATAGTTTTGAACTGCTTACACTTAGATTCCTTTCTTTTTCTCTTCTTCTACAACTATCTTTGTAATTTGACCTCTAGTGGAAGGAATCCTAATATTGTATTAAGAATAATACATATGTCAAATATTTTTAATTCTGAGACAGAAAACCAAAATAACACTATGGAGGGTGAGGAGAGAGGGGGAGAGAGAGAGAAAAAATATGAATTGATTTATATAAATAGGGAGTCTAGGGGGATAAAAGGTTTTTATGCATAGTTAGACCCAGTTCAAATTAGAGCATTAATATATTTGATTTGATTTTTTTCTAATTCTTCACTATAGGTTTGCTTGCTTCTACTTGCTTTTTATCCCAGGAGGCTTTTATTATGTGGCAACAAGAAACTTGCCAGCAGTCCTGAGTCCATGTCATTTTTACAATTCCCAACGCTACACAAAATAATAGTGTATCTCCTAATAACTCTTGAAAAGTCCTAGGAAAGGTTTTGATTGAACACTTTTGGATCACAAGGCTATCATCAAGCTAATCACTCTGGTCAGTCCTGAAATATATTTTTTGGCTAGGTCTGGGACTATTCCTACCCCAAGGCCATGTGGAGACCATAGCAAATAGAGCCACGTAAACACTGAAAAATTACAGTATGATGGGGAAGTGTGGCTCTCCAAAAGAATGCATGTTGAAAAGACTAATACAAGTCCATAAGCTATGGTTTTTGAATGACTTCCACTCTTGTACCTCTATGACACCAACTTATTCCAGGTCTACTCTAGGATGGGGGAGGGGTAGCAGTGAATGTTCTGTATATACAGTAGTGTTGAGATATTTTTATCCACAAAATATATAAGCTATTGCTGTGATTTAGTACTTTCATTGAACTTTAGAGTTACTGAAAGCTTTGTTTTGGCCACAGTGAGTATAAGCATATAATCTTTATTGATTGCTTTCTTATACTATCAGAAAGGTGTACTATCACAATTTGCAAGACTCTATCTAGACATTAAATATATTGTTATTCTATAAAATTGTTATATTTATATATTAATTTTGTAGATAAAGAACTAATACTTGGAGAGCTAAGTAGGTAGTAAAGTCGACATTCAAACTCAATTTTGCTGTAATTTCCTTGTGTCTCATTCTAAAATCTTTTTTTTTCTAGTTGTTATGTTATCCTGTAACCCCTAGGGCTAAGTGGGATGGCTCCCAGAGATGCACTTTTTAGACCACTTATAGACACACAATGAGGTATATTCTTCAGAGCAACTTACACAAATATTTTCCTATAGTTTATTTGGACAGTAATATTGACATTTCGTTAGGACAGTGACTTGTGGTTTAAAGGCTAGAAAGGTCTCAAGGTGTAGTCTACCCAGAATGTTCCCTTTCTCCAGTGTAGGGAAGGTTTCTGGGAATGTGAAAATTATTTAAAATCTCATCCAGCAACAATCACCTGCCAGACACTTATTCTAACCAGATGATATATGTGTGGTAACACTCTGTTTACAGCATATAATAATTCTATGATAATTTTATCTTGATTCTCAGTTAATTTCAACTCAGTAAATTTTCTCTCAATGATGGCCAAAGAAAAAGTGCCACACAAATAAGATTGTTGATAAACAGAGTATCTTGAAAGCTCTTCTTTGGCTTTAGAAACTGCAAAATTTGAGGAGTCTGGTAAGGTGGTGGTACAGTGAAGATGCTGGACTTACCCCTTCTAGATACAACTAAAATGCAGTGAACAAAGCCAAAATCCCCAAGTTAAAAAATGAAAGACCATGTCAAACAATAAGAAGAGTGGTCTGGCAGAAAGAGATTAGGAAAAATTATAAGAGAGCTTTGTTCATGGTAATAGCAAGGCATCAACTCACAAGAGAGAGAGACAACTGCTGTGCAGAGCACCCTGTAGCTGTTGATTCAGGGACAAGCCAACATCCAAGGCTCCTGAGACTGGGCACTGCCTGGATAAGGGGATGCATGATTTGGCACACAGGACATGATGCATACTGTTAGTGAGCTGCAGGGGTGAGGGTACACAGTGAGGATTGCTGGCTTGACCCTGAGAAGGCTATAATATAGAACAACTGGAGCTTGAACACAGGAAGAAGCAGGTCAGAGCATTCAAGTTTCCTCACAGAAAAAAGCTACTACTGGGGCCTCCCTGATGGTGCAAGTGGTCAGGCACTGCACTATGAAGCATCCGCAGCCACTGCAGCGTAAGTTCAATCCCCGGCCAGGGAAGTGACATACATGGTGCAGCAGACTTCTCCTGCCATGGCTGCTGCTTCCCTCAGCAATGTATTTTGCTCAATCTGCCTGTTCTGCTCCCCACTTTGTCTCTGGTGAATCCTCTCACCCCCCACACCTCTGGCCTGTACCCCAGCTCGTGTACAGATAAAGAAATTTAAAAAAAAAAAACAAAAAATAAAGAAAAAGAAAAGGCTACTACTCAGAGCCCAGACTGAGACAGCCATACCACCTGCCACCCTCCACCTTTGGACTAAACCAAAGCAAAGAAATACATGAACAAACTAATATTCAAGCACCTTTGAGTAAAACCTCAGGATAATGCTCTTTGCTGCGAAAGAGAACAAGCCACAGTCTATGATTCCATATCAGCTACAACCTGTGTGCACCTAGTGCTTAAAAATAGCTTAGTGGACAAGTGGACAAAACTATAAGAGACACTAAGACCAAGAAGCTGACCTAGAGAGGAGGGAATCATACAACTCTGGCAACCACATCACAGTAGGAAGTTTGAGTTCCTGAGTTTACTGCAGGTGACCATTTGGATCCCTACTGCCCAATACCAGTCTTTAGATTACTTCAACAGGTAAAAAGATGGCAGTCTAAATGAAAATTTATCCCTTTTACAACACATTAAAAAATTAAAAATGAGAACACAGAAGCACACACTACCATGTCAGAGCAAAAAAACCTGAGAGGAACCCCTGCCAAGCAGAACTGCTGAGCATGACGAAGAGTTCAAGATTTTAATGTTTAAGGAATTAAAAACAAAAAACAGAGGATATAAAAACAGAATAACGATGAAGAATATATGAGACAGCTGCAACTAGAAACAATGTAGTGAAGAAGCACTACAGTTGATTAAAAAAATACAACTGATGCCCTCATTACAAACAGCAATGGAGAGAAATAACGAACTTGAAGTCACAATGCTAGAGAATACAAAAATAGAACAATATGGAGAAAAAAAAGAACATCTACAGAACACTTCATTCCAAAAATGCTACATATACAGGTTTTTTAAGTGCATATAGAACATTTTCAAGAATAACCATATCTTGGGACATGAGTCAATTGTTCATAAAGATAAAAAGATCAAATTATTCCTAATAAGCTCTGACCATAATGACATAAAATTAGAAACACACAATAAGAAGGGAAAAGCTATGAATACATGGTAACTAAACAGCATGCTGCTTAAAAGCTACTAGATAAAAGAGTGGTTGAAAGCAGAAATTAAAAACTCCCAAAATGAAAATGTTGACACAAACTACCAGAATCTATGAAACCCAGGAAAAGTCGTACTAAGGGGGAAGTTAATTGCAGTGTGACCCACATTAAGAAGCAAGGGAAATCACAAATAGACAGTCTAATCCACACTCAAAGCATCTTGTAAAAAAAGTCAAAATACAAGTCTAATAGTAGGAAGGGAATAATAAAAAATCAGAGCAAATATAAATGAAATAAAGATCTAGAAATCAAAGACTACACAAAACATCAATGAAACTAAGAGCTAGTTCTTTGAGAAAATAAAATATATAATATAGTATTAAAGATCTAGTAAGAAAATAAGTTAGGACCAGATGGTCTTACAAATGAATTTTATCAAACTTTTAAAAGAAAAGAAAAAAAAAACTTTTAAGAAAATGCCAATGCCTATCTTACTCATTGTTTTTAAGAAACAAGAAAAAGTAATGCTCCCTAGTATATTTTATGTTTTCAATATTACCATAACACTGAAACTAGAAAAAGGCACACAAGAAAATTATAAATCAATAATCTTGAATATCAATGCAAAAGATTTCAACAAAATACTAGTATATCAAATTCAACAGCATATCACAAAGATTATATATCTTAATCAGGTGGGATTCGTCTCAGAGATGCAAACATGGTTTAATACACGTAAATAAGTTTATGAGATGCATCCTATCTGGGAAGGAGGCATCACAAGACCAGAGACTGCCTCACACAAGGCCAGAAGTTGGAGTGGGGGTAAAAATGGTTAACATAATCATTAAACAAGCTATATAGAAAAGTGAAGTATCCAGAGGCACAAATTGAGATTATGGAGATTAAGGGCCATTGTTAAAGAATCACCGTTCTTTCCAAAGTGACCTAGTTAAACCAAGTATAGAAAAATCCTTAGGTACCAACTCTTTGTGGGTTCATCCCACAAAGGAACAAATCCCTCCCAAAGCAAAGTCTATAGCAGTGCAATTTCTGCACTGGCAAGATGTAGAAGCTCTCCTGCGGCCTGTAACTGAGCAAGTGATCCTCTTCACCAAACTTCTCCCTTTGCAAAGCAGGAGATCTCCTCCCAAAACTGCCCACCTGTGACTAAGCAAGGGTCTTTTTAACAAACCTGTCCTTTTCACTGAAATGGGACCTCTGATGAAACTTTTCTCAAAAATAACCCAAGAACCCCACTCTCTGAGCCCAACATCTTCCCTAGTCAACATCACTACCTTATGGATAGCAATATGGATTTTACTTAAGAAACTGAAAATGTTATTACTACCCAGCAATCGCCACTCTTGGACATATATCCAAAGAATATGAAACAATCAACATAAAAGCCTGTATGTTCTGCAATGTTCACAGCAGCACTATTTGCAATAGCTAGGATATGGAAGCATCTGCAATGTTCATCATGGATGATTGGATCAAGAAGTTGTGATATATCCAAACCACAGACTACTATAAAGTCATGAGAATAAATGAAATGTAGTAATTTTCATTCATGCCAAAAAAAAAATGGAGGAAATTTTGGAGAATTATGTGTAGCAAAGTCAGAGCAATAAAAACATTTTCATGGCAGATAATTTGATAGTGGAAAACATTTTCAAAAACCACTGGACATAAACATTCTGAGAATTTGAGGTTAAAAGTGAGATGGGCATGAAGGAGGGGATAAGGGAATATAAGGGATAGTTCTGGGGAGAAAATAATTGTTTATCTTTATAAATAAACTAAAAATCATGGAATGATAAAAAGAGAGAGAAAATTTTGAGGGACTGAGAGGATGAATGACTTGTCCAATGTTTCACAGCTAGAAAGTGACAGACTTCAGAGTGGACAATCTTAACCTATATGTAACACTTCACTCCAGAAAAGACAACATAACAGGAAACCAAACTAAAACTGTTGTTGCTACGCTACACAAGCACAGAAATTGAAGAGAAGCAGGCAACTTTCCAGATAAATCATTTAAAAAGATGTTTCTAGACTGGGTACATGGGTGGAGCAAATTCTCAGGTTAAGGACCCTTCCCTTAGGACAAAGATTATCTATGTGTACTATTGTGACTTCAGCACTCGTTGATAGCTCCATTCTTAGCCAAATCATTTCTGGACATTTTTCAGTGTTTCTGCAGAAGAACTATGTCTCCCCTTAAAAAAAAAAAAAGAAAGAAACTGGCAAAATTTTGCAAAGATGCTATTTCAGTTTGGACTTCTACAATTTTTAGACAAGCAGAAAGTTCCATTTAAGTGGTCTTCTTGCCTGTTACAAATATAATTATACTTTGTAGATAACTTTCTTCTATATAGAAAATTCTAAGAAATCTTCTAAAAAACTATTAGAACTAATATATAAGTTCAGCAAGGTTGTAGAATAAGGGATAAATATAGCAAACCAATCTCTGTATAAGGACAATAAAAAAAATCCAAATGTAAAAATAAAAAAGCTTTCCAATGATAGCATAATAAAAGGTAATAAAATATTAAGAAATAAATTGCACAAAAGGGGAAACATTTTTATAGTGAAAACTACAAATATTCGGGCCTCCCTGGTGGCTCAGCGGGTTGAGCGCCACACTGTGAAATATCTGCAATCGCTACTGCGCAAGTTCGATCCCCGACCAGGGTGCGTATTCACATAACACAGCAGACCTCTCCTGTCTCACCCCGCTGCTCCCCTCAGCAGTGTATTTCAGTCCATCTGCCTGTTCTGCTCCCCACTCTGTCTCTGGTGACTCCTCTCACCACCCTGGACTCTGGCCTGTTCCCCAGCTCTTATATGCAGAAATAAATAAAACTTTAAAAAAAGAAAAAGAAAAAAAAAACTGGTAAGGTAAAAAAAGAAAACTACAAAATACCATTGAAAGAAATAAAAGAAAAAAATAAATGGAAAGACATATTCATGGATTGGAAAACAATACTTTAAGATAGGAATGCTCTCCCAAATTGATCTACATCACAATTCCTGGCAAAATCCCATCTGCCTTTTTATTTGCAGAAATTAATAACTTTGTGCTAAACTTCAGATAGAAATAAAAAGGACACAGACAGGTCAAAACAATCTTGATAAAGAAGAAAAAAGTTTGACAACACACATTCTTATTTCAAAATTTACTGCAAAACTACATAAATGAACACTGTGTTGCTAGCATAAATATAGGCATACAAATCAATGGAATAAAATTAATGGAATGTAGAGGAAACAAACAAGAGACTGAGGCAAAAAAAATCAATTACAATAAATTAAAAATCAAAATCAACAGACAGCTACATATCTGAAAAATTCCTGAGGGGAGGAGGAGAGGGAAGGAACAAAATGTGTGGGAAGAGCACAAGGCACTATGGTGATGGTGCACGGGTGAACTGGTGATGAGAATTTCAGAGATGAGAAATGTACACTGTACAAAAATGAAAAAATAATGTAAAATATAAATAAAATTAAAATAAAAAATAAGATTAATGTACAGATATAGACTCTATAAGGTTAACTGATTTTCAAAAAAGTTCTAAGACATTTAATTTAATAGGGAAAGAACAGTCTTTCAACAAATGGTGCTGAAACAACTGAACATCCATAGGCAAAAAATGAAAGTATATATGACTATGTGCCTTACACCATATACAAAACTTAACTCAAAATGTATCAAAACTGTAAATTTAAGAACTGAAACATTTAGAAGAAAACATAATTTTAAACATTCAAAACTTTAGAGTAGGCAGTGCTTTTTATTATTTTAGATATGACATCCAGAGCACAAGCAACAAAAATAAAAATAGATGGAATAAATCAGAATTTAATACTTTTGCACATGAAGGAATTAAGATGACAAAAGAATGGGAGAAATATAATCATATGTTTAATAAGGCAATTGCATCCATGTTATAAGAACCATTGCGATACAATAATGTAAAGATGAATAACCCAATTTAAAAATAAGGAGATCTTAATAGACATGTCTCCAAATGAATGATAAAAAGACGCTCAATATCACCAGTCATCAGAAAAGTGCAAACCAGAATGAGATACCATTTTGCACCAACTAAGATGGAGAGGTTAAAAAAAAAAAGCAGTAACAAGTGTTCATGAGGAGATGGAGAATTTGCAACTACTATATATTGCTGTTAAGAAAATATAAAATGGCACAGTATGGCAGATACTCAAAGTTAAAACATAAATTGCCATATAACTCAGGTATATAGCCAACACCTAGGTAGACAGTCAAGAGAAATGAAAACATATATCCATACAAAAAACAAGTACAAAAATGTTTATAATAGTATTATTCATGATAGCTAAAGAGAAGAGACAACCCAAATATTTATCAGTGGGTGGATATATAAGCAAAAAGCATATCCACACAATGGAATATTATTCTGCAGTGAAAAGAAATACAGTTCTGATATATGGTAAAACATGGATAAACCTTAAATGCATTATGTTAATTAAAAGATGCCAACACAGAGATCACATGTCACATAATTCCATTTACATGAAATTTTCAAAATAGTCAAATATTTAAAGACAGAAAATAAAGTAGTGGTTGCCTAGAGAAGAGAGAATTTGGTTGTTGGGAAATGAGTAATGTTTAATGGACAGGTAGTTTTAAATGAAATGTTCTAAAACTGATTTGCTGATGGTTGCAGAACTGTATGCATATACTAAAAACCAAAATATTTCAAAATGTATTACTGGGTTTTTTTAATTTTTTTATTTGTTATTAATTGCTTCAATTTGTGTTTCCCCTCTGGCAAATGTAGGGTTTATATATTTTTTTTCAATTGAAGTACAGTTATTTTACATCCTTGCTAGTGTTTTGACAATATAGGATTTCCCCCTGAGGGGTAGTCACCATAGCACTCTCACAGCGGAAGCACCTACAAGCTCCACCATAGTCCATTATGCTCTCCCTATCCCTCCTCTCACCCCTCTCTCTCTGAAAGTCACAGAACTGTGGCTAACTTTCAAGGGTCAATTTTAAAGTTGTTCCTTGTCTGACCCTTTGTCAGAAAACAAACAAAAAAAAAACCCATACATTTTAAAGGGGGAAATTTCATGATTTGTGAATAATGTCTCTAGATAGCTGTTATTAAAAACGAATATAAAAATTAACTTGCACAAGCCAGTCTTGAGTTATTTTGAAACTTATTAAACTTTCTTTGCACTTGGAGATGACAATCAATTCCATGTATATTTATTGAGTATCTACAAACAGGAGAAGGTCCAGACTCTGACTTTAATCTAATAGTGAAATAAGATAAGCAAATAAATATTTATAACAAAACAATATGCAGTATATTAGTTGGGGTCATACTAGCTGCTTTAATAAATAAATCCTCAAATTTCAGTGATTTCACACATTTATTTCTGCTCATCTAATAATACAGTGCATATGTTGACCTTCCATAAGATGCTTCCAGTGCCCAGGTACCTTTCTCTTTGTAGTAATACCTTCCTTTAGGGCCTAGCATCATCTGTATCCAACTGATCAATGGTAAAAGAGAGCAAGTAGAGAAGACACAATTTCCTTGACATTGTTTCTTTCCTTTCATTGGCAAAAACTGGCCCCAAAGATTCATCTAGATACCTGAGTAGCTTGGAAATGGTCTTTGGCTGGGCATTGACTCAAGAGTGATAATTGTATGTAATGGAAAAGTAAAACTAACAAGGGAACTAGTTAAAACTAACAAGTTAAAACTAACAAGGGAAAAGGGGCCTCCCTAGTGACACAAGGGGTCAAGCATCACACTATGGAGCATCTGCAACCACTACAGCACAAGTTTGATCCCCAGCCAGGGAGGGGACCCACATGGCGCAGCAGACCTCTCCTGCCTCGCTCGCTGCTCCCCTCAGCAGTGTGTTTCAGTAGATTTGCTTGTTCTGCTCCCCGCTCTGACTCTGGTGAATCTTCTCACACCCACACCTCTGGCCTTTACCTGAGTTCATATACGTATAAATAAGTAAATCTTTTTAAAAAAATAAAATAAAAAGAGAAAAGGGAAATTTTCTAATTTCTATAATTAAAATTTATGAGAATATGCTTTGTCAGAAGTGCCTGATTTTGCGGTGATCCAGCAATGAAATGAAGATTCAATTTCTGTCTTTTCAACTCTGATTAGTTCTGCATTAGACTAATTATAGAATAGTTTATCTTCACAGTATAGCAAAGATGCTCTTTTGGGGTTCCTGACACATCATTTTTAGCACTCACCATCTAGGAAGACTTAAGATATGTTTTAGAGACTCCTTACTATCAAAATTCATACCAATCTCTATAAAGATTTCTGATTGGCCTGGTTTGTGTCATATGATAAACCTTGGATCAGTCACTTTTTCTATGACAATAAAGTGCCCTGATTGACCAAGTCTGGTCCATGTGTCCATGCTATGGAAAGAAAGGGGAAGCTTCGTGGATAGATAGTTCCACTAAATGAAATTCTTTTTAAAAAGCATACTTTTTATTGATAATTCCTTATCAGCAAAATGGGGGAAAGATATAGATAGATATTCTGAAGCTATATGTAAAGCCCCTGGAAAGATTAACTGGAAACTTTTAAAATCTAAGAAAAGGGGTTTCCTTGGTGGTGCAAGGGGTTGAGTGCTGCACTGTGGGGCTTCTGAGCCACTGTAGTGGGAGTTCCATCCCTGGCCAGGGAGGGGACCCACATGGCACAGCAAACCTCTTCTGACTTGCCCACTGCTTCCCTCAGCAGTATATTTCAGTCAATCTGCTTGTTCTGCTCCCCACTGTTTCTGGTGAACCCTCTTACCGCCCTGCACCTTTAGCCTGTACCCCAGCTCTTTTATCTATAAATAAATAAAATACAAGAAAAATAAACAAATAAAACCTAAGAAAATACAAAAATGTGATTTACAAGGTGTGCGCTGAAAAAAAAATGTAAGGTTTGCAAGAAACAAAGACCAGTTTCACTAACTCTAGGGACGTTACTATAGTCTCTGCCTCAGAAAGTAGAGTCAATGGTTTTTCTACATTAACAGTGGAGTATATAAAACAATCTTTTCGGGGTATGAGAAGAAAAACATTTTTTTTTTCATTTATAGGATGTCATTAACATAGTTAATTTTATAAAAACTAGATCATAAATAGTGAATATCTTCATTAGAGACATATGAGTGACCCAGAAATTATTTTGTATTACACAAAATTTCTTTGATTATCCTGTGATGAAATACTTAAGGAGCTGTAACACTTAAACATGCATTAGACATTTTCTTTTACTAAAAGATGTGTTCCAAGTGTGCAAACCTTTACTCTGTTCACAAAAGGCTCTCAGTAATGTATTACCTAGAATGTACTTTAAGAAGAATAAACAGTCTATCAATATCTTCAAAGGAAAAGTGATATTTTAACCATAATGGAAAGGACACCTCATTTTCAAAGGAATTTCAGACCATGGAGAGATCTCCATCTTGAAAAAGATGTTTGGAAGTACTTCAACATTAAGTGACTTGATAGTTAACACTATGTATATCATTTATAAAAACAAATAAAACTCATACATTTACATTCTTAAAAATTGAAAACAGAACAGAAGAAAGTGACAGAATACAGAAAAAGAAAAGCAAATGGTTCTTTTTTAAAAAAAAAAAATATTTATGCATGCAACAACTGGTATATAGGACAGAGGTGTGGGAGTGAGAGGATTCACCAGACAGAATGGGGGATAAAACAGGCAGATTGACTAAAATACACTGTTGAGGGGAGCAGCAGGCCAGACATGAGGATCTGCTACACCATATGGCTCACCTCCCTGGTCGAGTATCAAACTCGTACTGCAGTGACTGTGGATGCTTCATAGTGCTTAACCCCTTGTGCCACCAGGAAGGCCCCCAAATGTTTCTTTAACATGTGAAAAAATTCTCACTCTCAACACCAAATTAGCTATTAAAATAAAATTACACTAAGTATTTTCGTATATGTTAACAACTAAGTCTTTTAGTTAGGTATGGAGAAATAAGGACTCTTAAATTTCCTATCACTTTGCAAATTATCACAACCCCCATTGACGTTTACTTGCCAATATCTAACAAAATTACCTAATTTTAATTTTTGACCTAGCAGTCCAACTTCTATGACTCCACCCTGAAAACACAACTTCAAGAGTATGAAATATATGTAGAAAGTTTTTATTACCATATATTTTTTTAATAACAAAAAATAAAAATAATCTAGCCACCCATTCATGAAGAGACCGGTTGATTGTACAACGACACATTCACATAGTGAGGTACATATAAATATTAAATTTAAAAAAAGTGAGAGGGGCCTCCCTGGTGGCTCAAGGGGTTAAGTACCACACTATGAAGCATCAGCAGCCACTGCAGCACAAGTTGGATCCCCGGCCAGGAAGGGGACCCACATAGCGCAGCAGACCTCTCCTGCCTCACCTGGCCGCTCCCTCAGCAGTGTACTTCAGTCAATCTGCCTGTTCTGTTCCCCACTCTGTCTCTAGTGAATCCACAGGTCTGGCCTGTACCCCAGTTCTCGTATGCATAAATAAATAAGTTTAAAGAAAAAAAGGGAGAAAATGTATCTTTTTAAAAAGAAATACAGGAAAGACAAAAGAACTGACTAGAAAGAGCCTAAAGTAACAAAAATGAGGGGCTAAGGAGCCTCCCTGGTGGTGCAAGGAGTTAAGTACAGCACTATGAAGCTACCCACAGCCACTGCAGCATGAGTTAGATCCCTGGCCAGGGAGGTGACCCACATGGCTCAGGAAACCTCTCCTGTCTTGTCCACTGCTCCCCTCAGCAGTATATTCAATAGATTCACCTGCTCTGCTCCCTACTCTGTCTCTGGTGAATTCTCTCACCCCCATACCTCTGGCCTACACCCTCGTTCTTGTATGCATAAATAAGTAAATCTTTTTAAAAAATGAGAGAATAAGGTCAAGGGAAAAGGGCTGTGGCCAAGTCTTTCTTTGGGTATGTCTTTTTATAGAATTGACTTTTAAAACTATGCAAATTTTTTATTTATGTAAAAAGTAAGATTAAGTCAAATAATATAAAACTTAAACCTTTAAACACAAATAGAACTACATGAGCATAAATGCATATCAAACTTAACCATATAGAGAAAATGATTGTGTTTTTAAAAACAGCACTCTGACTATATATCAAAGTTAATTTGATTTATTCCATTAATTGGATATATTCCAAAAACAAAATGAATTATAAAGAATGCACTGTTTCATGTTATTATTAATATTGATTAAAATTTTGAATCTAATT
This sequence comes from Galemys pyrenaicus, assembly GCA_019455555.1. Lineage (NCBI taxonomy): Eukaryota > Metazoa > Chordata > Mammalia > Eulipotyphla > Talpidae > Galemys > Galemys pyrenaicus. The sequence goes on along the minus strand of JAGFMF010011853.1, from coordinate 460,303 downwards.
TAGATACATTGTAGTGTAAAATAAATAAATGCATATGTATACATATATATGATTAGGCATCAATGTTTACAGAATAAAATGAAGTGATGCGAGAGAAAGTATTGCTATTTAAAAAACTGAATAAAAACTACCATGGAAAACAGTAAAACTAAAAATACAATCACCATATGATCCAGCAATCGACTTCTGGGTGTATATTCAAAAGAATCGAAAGCAGGATCTTGAGGAGATATTTGCACATCCATGTTTTTTTTTTTTTTAAAAGGTTTATTTATTTAGCATATAAGAGCTGGGGTACAGGCCAGAGTCCAGGGAGGTGAGAGGATTCACCAGAGTGGGGAGCAGAACAGGCAGACTGACTGAAACACACTGCCGAGGGCAGCAGCAGGCGAGGCAGGAGAGATCTGCTAAGCCATGTGGGTCCCCTCCCTGGCCAGCAGCAGGTATCCAACTCGTGCTGCAGTGGCTGTGGTTTGCTTCATAGTGCATTGCTTAACCCACTGTGCCACTAGGGAGGCCCTGCACATCCATGTTTATAAGAGCGTAATTCACAATACCCAAGAGATAGAAGTAATCAAAGTGTCCATCAACAGAATGATGGATAAAGAAAATAAGGCATATCCACATAATAGAATGTTTTTCAACCTTAAAAGAAGGAAATCTTGTCATATGCTATAAGCTGAGTGAACCTTAAGAACATTGTAAGTTAAGTGAAATAAAGCAGTCACAAAATGACACGTTCTCTATACACTTTTGAAATATCTAGACCAGTCAAAATCACAGCAATAAGAAGTAGAATTATTGTTCCCAGGGGCTGCAGGGAGGGGGAAAATAAGAAGCTGCTGTTCAATAGGTACAGAGTTTCAGTTTCACAAAATGAAAATTTTCAAGAGATCTGTTGCACAACGGGAATATAGTTAACACATCTGAATTATACACGTAAAAATGGTTAAGAACGTAAATGTTATGTTGTGTTCTTTATCACAATTTAAAATTTTAAAAATTAAAAAAAATGAAAATATCATATGAATTCATTATTTAAAAAGCTTGTTTACTAGTTCTCACTAGATATTTCTAGAAGCAATGTTACATCAGAAGCCCTAGCACAATTTTTGAAATTTTAAATTCAATTCCCCAGTGATAAGAACCAGGGATCCTTTGAGAAATGATGAATCCAGACGTGAGGAAAACTTCAAAGTGAGACTGAAACATTTGGTGCTATAGAGACCAAGGAAGTAGTCAAAGATAAATAGGACATGGGATATAGGATACAGCTTGAAGAAGCTCCAACTGGTTACATTCAAAACATTTGAGGACCTCCCTCGTGGCTCAAGGGATTAAGTCACAGCACTATGAAGCATCCACAGGCACTGCAGCACAAGTTCGATCCCCAGCCAGGGAAGTAACCCATATGGCAGAGCAGACCTCTCGAGGCTGGCCCACTGTTCCCCTCAGCAATGAATTTCATTTAATCTGCCTGTTCTGTTCCCACTCTGTGGTGGGTCCTCTCACCTTTCACACCTCTGGTCTGTACCCCAGTTCATCTATGCATAAATAAATAAATATTTTAAAAAAATCAAACAATTTGAGCATTAAAAAGAATAACTGCAATTAATTATATTATACTAGTCCACAGTGATATCTCCCTCTAAAATGGGGTGGGGAGAAAAAGGTGGATAGAAGGAAAGTTCTTTTTACAGAAAGCCAATTAATAAATTAAATATAAAATAAGTGTTAAACATGGAAACCACTATTTTGTAACCTTCAAAATAATAATTGACCAAGACAAAGATCATTGATGAATGCTAAAGCAATTACCTGAAAGGTTGTGATAGAAAAGAATATTGACCCTGTGGAAGTGTACCTAGGGGAAAAATACCTTTATAATAGAGGGTTCTGGAGGATACTTGCCTTAATCAAATTATCAAATTTAGTGTCACTAGAATAGATGCAACAGGATTCAATGTAACTTACCAATATGAAACAAATTGAATGAATTATCGCAATTGAAATGTTTAATATTAATAGAATCAAGTCTCTAGATACCTTATTTATAGTTTATAAAGAGCATGAGATTTTTACAGTTAATTAATACCCGGAAGAAACAATCAGACACATTCAAAATCTAGAACATTCTATAGGACAAGAGTCTTGGACTATTTTAAAAAAAAAAAGTGTATGTCATGAAAAACACACAAGGTGAGAAAAAGTATTCATTTCTTAAAAAAAGAGAAAATAAACATAAAAATTGTAACATATAAACCTAGATTGCACATTGACCCCCTCCCCCCCAAAAAAAGCTATAAAAGACATTCTCAGGACAATTTAGAAAACTTTGATGTGGAATACATATTCGATGATACTAGGAAATTATTGCCAATTTTTAACTGTGATAGTATAGTGGTTATAAGAGAATGTCCTTAAATTTAGTAGATGCAGGGGCCTCCCTGGTGGCACAGTGGGTTAAGCAACTGACTATGAAGCAAACCACAGCCACTGCTGCCGGCCAGGGAGGGACCCCACATGGTGCAGCAGACCTCTCCTGCTGTGCCTGCTGCTCCCCTCAGCAGTGTACTTCAGTTGATCTGCCTGTTCTGCTTCCCGCTCTCTAGGTGATTCCTCTCACCCCCCACACCTCTAGCCTGTACCCCAGTTCTTGTGTGCATAAATAAATAAATCTTTAAAAGAAATTTAGTAGATGCAAACCTAATACATTCAAGCAAAGCACTATGATGTCTTCAATTTACTTCCAAATGATTTAAAGCAAACACACACACCCCAAAAAAGGAAATTTAACCAAAATTGTCAGTTGGAGCTCAGTATTGTGGATTACTATTTAGTAAATGTAGTCAACAAGTATATTCCTTTCATTTGGATCTGTAGATTTTTGTAAAGTACCTTTTTGATTATGATAGTTATTAAAACCAGGTATGAAGATATACTGACTTTGGAACTAGACTATTACATTCCTGTATCATAGTTTACTATTAAACCAGGAATTTAAACTATTAAACCACTGAATTATATCCAGTGATATTACTCTTGTTAAGATATAATTGTATAGTATAAAATAATATAAGTATATATAATGTAATATATATAATAAAATGAGTGAGTACAAAAGGCTTCTGTGGTGTTAAAAGCAAAATATGGGAATATAATCAAGTATTTTTACTTCAATTTCACCTCCTTTTCATTTCTATTTGGAGCGTGCACACTATAATATGCTTAAACTGTTACGGCACAAAACATACCTTATTGAGAATCATTCCAATAAATACCTATAAATCTAATCTATTTATAACTTTTATTGTTAAACATTTTGACTGAATTGAGTTTTATAATGTGAGTCAGTGTGTAAGTTTTATTGAGTGAACAAATCTTGAAACATACAAATTCTTGAGGATGAACCTGTATTCATTTCCTAGAGCTACCAGATATTAGTACCCCAAACTAGGGGACTTAAAGCAAAAGAAGCTTATTCTCTCAATGTTCTGGGGGCATTCTGGGGGCTAGATGTCCAAAGTCAAGATGTCAATAGTAATGGTTCCTTCGGAGGAAAATCTGTTCTAGGTCTCTTTCCTGTCTTCTAGTGATGGCAGGCAATCCTTGGCATTCCTTGGCTAATAGATGCATCATTCCAATTTCTGCCTCTAGCTTCACATGTATCCTCTTTATATATGTCTTTGTCTCTTCTAAGGACACAGGTCATCTTGGATTAAAGATCCACTCAGATCCAGTATGTCCTTAAATAATCACATCTGCGATGAACATATTTACAAATATGGTCAAAATCTGAAGTACTAGCAATTAGGAATTCAATATATCATTGGGCAGACATACCTCACCCCATAAAAGCACCTAAGAGATATTTTCTGCAATCTGTTTTATACAATTTTCTGGTTTTGTCCCATCTATTATTTATATGTTCATACTTCTGGCAGAGAAAGGGGAGGGTTGATGCCCAATATGAATGAAGACATATTTTGTGCTGTGATTTGTTTTGCAATATTTGAGCTACAAATGATTTATTTCAAAACTGTTAGAATTGTTATCATGTCTTATAATGCAATAGATTTTTTTCTTTCTCCAAACACCAGAAATAAGGATTATGGATTCTATCCTTGCAGTTACCTAGTCCACAATAAAAAGCATGACTTTTTTTTATTAAATTTTCTGTAGTCTTTAAATTCTCAGCTTTACCCTTTTGAGATGTTATAATTCTTGTTCTCTTCAAGTTATCAAATCCAACACGTACAGTGTCTCTTTAAAATGACTTTTCTGCAGATTATTACATTCAAGGTCTGATTTATCTTCTTTTAAACTATGGATCTTACTTCCTTTGATAAGATATGTTACTACATTTTGCTTCTAACCAATAAATCTTGAGACTCGTCAATGTGTGACCTATTTAATTGATTGGCTGCATTTGCAACTGCATTCCTAATAGTTATATTAGCTTCAAATTTATAAGAGGAAAGAAATGTTTGGTTTTTTATTCTCAGTTTTTCTAAATACAAAAAAGAAGGCACTGATTCTTATACCCCCGTAAGCTTAAAGTTGTCCTATGTTGTTTAATGTGGTTTTATTTTGATGGGCAGCAGAAAAATCCTATTTAGCACAAAAATGTACAGAAGAAAAACCTCTTCTATAAGAATAAAATCACTAGGGTGGCTACTTAATAGATATTAAGTAATAACAGCAGTACTCATGGGGAAAATAGCACAAAATAGTCTCATTGTTGGACAAAAAAAGCAATCACACTTTTTAAAGGCCAAATGACTTGGAAAAGCACACTATATTTATAAACTTAAATAAGCATTTATCCTATTTATTGAAATTCCCCTTTTAAGGTGTAAAGAATATTATATTTAGAAAGTCATATTTCCTATTCCCAAGGTGAGTGGACTGTGCCTATTCTACAACTACACATTACATTTCAAAGGTTTCTATTCACTAGTTCAGGACTAAAGAAGATGTATAAAAAATGTAGCTCATCTAGAACTATTCTTATACACCCTTTTTTGTTTTTACATCCTTTTTCTCTCTCTTCTTTCCTACTCTTTCTTTAGCCATCAAAATTTGGTCTCAGAAAGTCAGAAGATAAGTTATTTATACTAGGTCAGTAGATCTCAAAAACAGTCTGATTCCAGGCCAACCACAAAACAAAAACTGGGAATTTGTTAGGAATACATATTCTCAGGTCTTACCCCAGACTAATTATAATTAGCCCAGCTGTTTTCATTATAACATGATCTCCAAGGGATTCTGATGTGTCCTGATATTTTAGAACCATTCCACTTACCAATAGATATCCAGTAGAATTTTATATAGTAGCTCTACCAAAAATATTTGCTTTTTTTTAAAAAAAAAAGGGAGAGGACTCAATTTTTAATCAGTGATGTTTAATCAGTGTCAGTCTGGTTGAACTGCTATAAAAAACTATTCTACATTAAGTGGCTCTTAGGCAACACAAAGTTATTTCTCACAGTTCTGGAGCCTGGGAATCCATGATGAGCATGGTCAAATTTTTGTGAGAACACTCTTCCATTTTGTAGACAGCCAACCTCTCATTGTATCCTCACATGGTGGAGAGCAAAGAAGGAAATTATGTTCTCTTGTGATTCCTATAAAGCCACCAATCCATTGATGAGGGCTAAATCTTCATGTTTTCACATAATTTTAATTACTTCTTAAAAGCCCTATCACCTAAAAATATTACATCGGGGCATAATATTTCAACATATGAATTTGGGAGGACACAAAAGTTTAATCCTTAATTTCACTGGGGAAGATTGATTACACACAGAAAAGTTTAAACAGGGGTTCTTCCTGATTGCCTGACATCATCTCTATAATTGAGAAAACTTTATGAAAATTATTCATTAACTCAGTAAATAAATCATCAAGTACTTTAAGAATTCAGTCAGACATCATACTAGTTACTAGAAAAATAAGGACACAGTCCTACTCTCAAGATGCAGCCTGTTGAGTGTCAGAAATTGACAGTTAAATAATCAGAATGCAAAAATGTAGGCACATTTATGGAGGTATACGCATTAGATGTATACACATTAGATGAATCCTATTAGTATACACATTATTAGATGAATCATATTAGTATACACATTAGATGAATCCTAAAGACCTTTGTATTAACTTGAGGAACTTTTAATTGTAAATACAATATTGCTTGTTACTTAATAACCTATAATTTTAGTAGAGATCAGTAAATGTATCAGTTGTAATTAATATTCATTCAACAAATATTTAAAGGCTTACTTATGGTATTCCATGTTCTCTCCATGAATGTAGCAAACTTTTTCTCTTTATTTTGCTGCTATCAAGTTGTAAGAGAAAAAAAACATATATATTTTTTCCTCTACCCTTCTATATTCTCAACTGAGATATCACCTGTAATAAAATACAAATTGACCAGAGAAAACAAAATAAATTTAATAACATGTATACTTCCTGTATACATGGGAGAGACCCAGAAAAGTTATTCCCCAGAATGGCCTAAGTCACCTCCTTAAAAACTATACTCATCTAATCACAAAAACTGTTTGGGGGTAGGGTAGGTTCAATTATGGGATGTTACCAGGAAAGGCACAGTAATAAGGATGTGATTGTTCTATCAGTTTGAGTTGCAGTCTTCTTAGTTGGTGAGTTTCTAGAGATTTGCTCATACCACTCTAGTTGATACAGGGATTCCTCCTGTAAATGCAAATGTATCTTATTAACGAGTAACCTTCACTTGTTTTTTAGAGCTTTTCATATTCTGCTGTTTCTTACTAATATCCAACTCGAAATAGTCACTATACCAAGGAGACATATTTTGGGGTGGGAAATTTTGCTCATCAGAAAACATAAGTGACTAGATGAAGGAACAATGGTTAGTTGCTTATGAGTTTATAAAGATATATGCAAAGTGATCCCTACCCTCAGAAAGTGTATAGTCTTGTTATGAAGTAGATTAAAAAAACAGCTCATTAACTGCAAAGTTATAAATTATATGTACTATAACAAAAGAATATTTGAACATTTTTATTGGAAAGACAGAGACTGGCTCCCAGGGAAAACAGAAATTTTGAGTCTTATCCTTTTCAGTCCTAGGAAAAGCACCATCCCTTACTAAGCCTACCAAAGAGTTAAGAGTAATGGTAACAATTATGGGACAGTGATATCAACCTGACTGGATTCAAACACTGTCTCTGAAAATTATATGTGACTTTAGACAAAATACTTAAATATCTCTTTTCATTAGCATTTGCATCTTTAAAATGGGTAATGTAATAATATAAGCTTAACATCTTTTTTAACATTAAATAAAATGTTGGTAAAGAGATTAGAACAGTACATAGTTCTTTTCATTCTCCTTTGATGTGAGCTATTATTTTACTGTCTTTTTAAAAATTTATTAACATTGGTTTAAAATATTATATAAGGTTCAGTTACAAAGACTTTTAATTCAACATGTGTACATACTACATTATGATCACTGACAAAAAGTCTAGTTTTCATCTACCACCAAATAATGAATCCCTCTTACCCACACCCCACTTTCCATTTCATCTCTTGTAACCACCATCTTGTTCCTCTAACCTTAAATTTTGCTTTTATTTTCTTTCTTTTTTCACTTGTTTTGTTTCTTTTGGAAATGTGTGTGCACTGCTAGTGACAATCTAATCTGTTGCAGCCATTATGGAAAATGGTATGGACATTCCTCAAAAATCAACAACGGAAATGCCATATGATTTAGCTATTTCACTTCTGGGTAGTTACCTGAAGAATACAAATACACAAATTAGAAGAGAGGAATGCACCTTTCTGTTCACTGCAGCATTATTTTCAATAGCTATGATAGGGAAACAACCAAAATGCCCTTTACAGACAGATAAAGAAGTTGTGACATATATACACAACAAAACAGTGCTCAACTACAAAAAAATTATAAAATTTTGCCATTTGCTACTACATGGATGGATCTAGAGAGTATTATGCTAAGTGAAATAAGTAAAAGATAAATGTCACATGATTTTACTTATGTGGACTATTAGAACGAACTCAAGATTAGCGTGCTATAAATTTTATTTTATTTTCATTTTTATTTCTTAAGGATTTATTTATGCACACAAGAGCTGGGGTATAGGTCAGAGTTGTGGGAGGTGCGAGGATCCACCAGAGACAGAGTGGGGAGCAGAACAGGCAGATGGACTGAAATACACTGCTGAGGGGAGCAGCGGGCGAGGCAGGAGAGATCTGCTGCACCATGTGGGTCCTCTCTCTGGCCGGCGGCAGGGATTGAACTTGTGCTGCAGTGGCTGCGGTTTGCTTCATAGTGCATTGCTTAACCCATTGCGCCACCAGAGAGGTCCCAAGTGCTATAAATTTTAAATAGGTTATATTCTTATCTCAAAATTGTGAGAATGCCCTATATCAAAAAGACTGGAACTAACATATGTTGGTAATGCAGTGGAGTAAAAGGAAGTTTTGTACACTATTGGAGGGAATATAAATTGATACAGACTTTATGGAAAATAGCATGAAGATTCAACAAGAAACAGAAAACAGAAATTCCATATGGCCTAGCAATACTTCTCTTGTTTATATTCCCCAAATATAAAAACAGTAACTCAAAAATATATATGCACCCCTATGTTCAAAGCAACATTATCAACATAGTCAAGGAAATGACTTAAATGCCCACTGACATATGACTGGATAAAGAAGTTGGTGCATACATACTCAATGGAATTCTACCTGACTATTAAAAAGATGAAATATTACTTTTGGGACTACATGGAAAAAACCCGTGCATTGTGCTAATCAAAATAAGTCAGAGAGATAAAGACAACTACCACATGTTTTTTCTTATACATGAAATATAAATAACCAAAACAAACATATTATGAAATAAAAATAACTCATAATCTGTGAAAATATGGTGGTTACTAGAGAAGTAGTTTGCTCTTGGGTTGTTTCTTAAGTGTTTGTTGTTATTTTTATTATGTGTTTTGTGTATATATGTCTGGTATTATTTGGAACTATTTGGATCTCTTGTATCACAACTCCTGGTTCTTTCCTAGATTGATATGTTTTCATTGATTATTTCTTTAAATAAGTTTTTTATACATTTCTCTTTTTCTTCTCCTTCTGGAACCCCCATGATATGGATATTACTTCTCTTTATGTTGTCTCAGAGGATTTGTACATGGTTTTTAATTCTAACATTTATTTTTCTCGGCATTGTTCAATTATTGTGTTATACAGCATTGTCTTTCCAAGGTCATTAGTTCTCTCCATTGTTTGTCTGCTATTGACACCCTTAATTGTATTATTAAAATCAATTGTAATGTGTCTTAGTTTTGTTATTTCTAATTTAGCCATTGCATAGTCTCCTTAGCTTTATTTGGCTGTTTCATAACCTTTGGTTTGTTGTTATTGTTTTTCTAGTTCCATGAACATTGCTAGAACTATTGCCCTAAAACCCCCTTCTCTCATCTTGGGAAACTTTGTAGAGACAGGGCTCCTTTCAGGATTTCTTGCTATGGCTTTTGTGATGTGTTCTTCTGTCTTCTAATTTTAATTTTTTTAACAATTTATTTATGCATACAAGAACTGGGGTATAGGCCAGATGTGTGTGTGGGGGGGTGAGAGGATTCACCAGAGACGGAGTGGGGAACAGAACAGTAAGATCGACTGAAATATACTGCTGAAGAGAGCAGTGGGCAAGACAGGAGAGGTCTGCCACACCACGCCATGTGGGTCAGCTCCCTGGCCAGGGATCGAACGAACTGTAGAGGCTGCGGATGCGGATGTTTCGTAGTGTGGTGCTTAACCATTTGCACCACTAGGGAGGCCCTTCATTTTAATTTTTAATGAGTTTTACTAGAGGTCAATTTTCAAAGGTTTTCTTTTTACCTTTTGCTGTGATCAGGAGACTAATAGTGATAAAGGTAATGAAAGAGGACCTTGGCAGTGAGCATTCAAGGTTCACCTCCAGTAGACTTAGAGGTTTGAGCTTCCTGTCATGCTGGGGGTGCCAGAGCTGTATGGTTAAATATCCACAATGATTGCCTCCTCCAGGTCAGCTCCTTAAAATAAGTTTCTGTATAGGTCTCTGTCACTTTCACTCTAGGCTATTTATAAGCACTAGATACAGTGCTGGGCACAGATTACATTTCATATGTTCATATGGGGTCACAGGGCAGTTGTTCTCTTTTCTTCCCCAGTACAGTCTTTTCCTGGGGTGTCTGTTTACACTGTTGGTAGGTGCTTGAGCTCTAGTTTGTTCAAGCACTTATTTGTGAGGTGTTGCAGGTGTTTTGGCTATTTGAGCCTGGGCTTTTAGTAGTAGTCTCTTCTATAGGGAATTCCAGGTCCTCTGACCCAATTCAGGCTTTAGCCTTCTGTTTTAAGAGTGTCAGACTCAAACCAGTAGTTCTTACTCTGTGACCCCAACCCCGCAGCTCTCCAACACTGTGCCCTCCATCCTGGGTGCTTCCTCTTTCACTCTCTTATCCAATGCAGTGCTGAGTCTTCGAAGGCCAATGTTGTCATGTACCCAAAACCAATAGTTGTAGTGGGTTCTGTGTAGCAGCAGCTTCTCCCCATTATCACTTAAACCAAAGTTCACTTAAAATTTTTCCTACCCAATTCCGTAAGATCAACACTCCTATTGTGTGCTGCGGTCATCATTTTCCCCTTCAGGGTTGTTGTTGTTGGCTTTGTTTTGTAGCTGTTTTGTTGTGAATATCTGAAAGAGGGGAGCCCAAAGCATTTTCACTTCACTGCCATTTGCCAGACTTCTAAGAGTCAATGCTTTTTTTTTTTTTTAAGATTTATTTATTTATGTATGTATACAAGAGCTGGGGTACAGGTCAGAGTTGTGGGAGGTGAGAGGATTCACTAGACAGAGTGGGGAGCAGAACAGGCAGATGGACTGAAACACACCGGTGAGGCAGCAGAGGACTGCTGCACCATGTGGGTCCCCTCCCTGGCTGGCAGCAGGGATCGAACTTGTGCTGCAGTGGCTGTAGTTTGCTTCATAGTGCATTGCTTAACCCACTGCACCACCAGGGAGGCCCAAGAGCTAATGCTTTTTGCCTAGTATGACACATTTGGTCATTCTAGTAGGCCAAGTGGTTTGGACAGGTTTTTGAGATAGTGCTCACCAGTCTGTGATTTAGTTCACTTGTTCAAAAAGGACTTGGAACAACTCTTATTCTACTGGCTTGCAATTTCTTTTACCTAGAGTGTCACATACTAAAACTGACAGGTATAGTATAAAAGAAATTCCTGAACTTGACAGAATATTTCAGTTTTCATATAAGGCCTTGGAATAATAAAAGTTTAGCCATAGAAAGGAAAGATGCCTACCATAGATTCTCTAGAAGTTTATTTCTCCTTGACTTTACAAATATTTCCTGCATTCAAATAATGTACTTATTTCCTCATGCTAGTTAAAATAAAAAAGACCAAAGCAATTCCATATTTTTAACCTGCAATTTCACACATGTATAGTAAAGCATAACTATCTCTGACAGTTTTAGAAGTTTAAAAAGTATCATTATCAAACAAAGCCTTATGAAATGAGAATTTTTTTTGCTTTAGTCTTTTGTTTTTGTATTTGTTATTGTTTATCTAAATCACTGAAGTTAACCGAGAATAACATTTAACAAGGTCCATAGCACTTAAAAAATTACACTTGTAGGACATCAAACATCATATATATATATTCACAGAGAGTAACAACTAAAGGCTAAGAAGAGTGGTAATGATGGTTTGCTGTTAAAATTAGACTCTCCACTTATATTAAAATTGTTAATTTTACCACAACATAATTTCCTGGCTATCAAAAGATTAATTGACTTTCTTTTAACAAGATTCCTTAAATTATGTATGTATCACTAAAAATAGTAGTGATAGTTCAATATATTTGGAAAATTATCATCTAACATGACTAAATCTGATAAGATGTTTAATGGATTTGAACACTCCATCACCTATTGAACTACCAAATAAGGGACAGCCAAATGGGAATTCTTTCTTGGACCCTTTAAATCATTTAAATTCAAACTTTTGGGTCATTTTTTTTTCAATAACTAGACTTTAATATGCATGGCTTATGGTAGATACTTACATATTCAAAATGTTTCAGGCATCAAGCATACTTTATCACAAAGCCATTTTCTTCAAATTAATAATACAAAGCTTTCAACTTTGTTTAATTTGGCAAGTAGACATAAATACGAAGAGACAGCATAAGGCACTCTAACTACAATCTTTCCTCCACCCTTCAGGCCAGGCAAACTTGCAAACCATTTTGAGGCTCTCAGAACTAATTGCTAAACAGCATAGATGCCACTTAATTAGAGAAAACTAGGAGGAAGCAGTAATCTACAAACCACAATTTGATTGGAAGTAGGAACATCATTAATGGACACAATTCCCTTATTGCACATTACTAAGGCATAGTAAAGCAATGGGAGAGGAAGTGCTTCTGAAAGAGGAATCTGATTCTTTTGAGAAAGAAGGCCAATGCAAAATGAGTTTTATAAAGTTTAGCAGCATTTCACTCCTTTCATCTTAAATAGTATGTTAGTTGCAGAATCATGATTTTCACTTGGCTATCTTTATGTGTAAAGAAGTCTCCTGTGTGTCTGCTCTGGCTGTATTTCAGTGTGTTCTTTAAAAATGCTATTCAGTAGTAAAGAACAATTTTGTTTGCCGAGAGGACTGACTTTCTACCCCATTATCAGCCCTCGCTCTATACATTTCCCTGCAGTATCTTGTGATGATATGCTTCAAAGAGACCCCCAAATACCCTTGGTACCATATTGTCTGTCTTGTCTGGCCAGCGGTAGGTGTATTTTCAAGATAAACTATAATATAATAGCACTGTCACATTTAAATCTCAGGGTGTGAAATCTAGAGGTAAAAGCATATCAAATCTGGACATTATACAAGATGTTGGCAATATATAAGATACTATCTTACATCCACCAGAGGAACAGTGAACAGGCTGGGATGAATAACCAAATAAGGGCTGGACAAGGATGAACAGATGTGCAGATTCAGCAAAATCCATGAGAAGAGATTTGCTCTCATCGACTGATGTCTGTACCAGTGTTTCGATGCACATTGGATAAAAATACTGTCAAGCCTAATCCTCTAGGGACACATCCTTCCAAAGTGGTGTTTGCCAATAAATGTGCAAGTGTCAAGTTCTAAAATTTATTACCAGTTTTGATATCAGAAAAATATTTACAGATAAAAATCAGGGGGAATGGACTAGGAAACACACAGGTGGAGCCAATGCCTTTATTATTTTTTCCTGTTGCTATCTTGTTTAATGAGTACATTACCAGAAAATAGAAAAGCTCATTTCCTCGTTTTCAAAACAGCACTCTTTATAAAGCCATCATATTGAAGATCATACCATATAACAATAATGGAGGCAGAGGTTAAAGATGAAGAAGAAAAAAATAATACTAGCAAAAGAAAAAACCAGTAAAAGAGATGAAGAAAGGTTAAATAAAAACCCTGTCTTTGCTCAAACAACCATGTGAGATGGTGGTGAGCTTGTAAATCAGTTTAAAGACAAATGACTGAAAGGTACTGGCAAGCAGATCGGAAACTAGAATGGTGAGCTGAGAGTTCCTATTATTTTTCAGCTATTCCTTCAGAGAAGCCCTATTAGGTATGTCTTACAGAAATCCACACAATAGCTCCCAGCAAGCTAGCTAAGGACTGGAAACCTACAATCGTCTCTTTGATCATCATTCTTGAAAATAAAGGGAAGGAATATTCCTGGTGATAAGCTTAACATGTTTCCCTAACCTGGGAGTCTATAATGAATGGTTTGAATTACAATGACAGTAATTTCTGGCCCTGAGCTTAATACAAATTGCTAGAGTCTCATCCCTTCAAGTCCTTCTCTTACCACCTAGAAAAGTCTTCTCAGAGATCAGCACTCTAATTGTCCTGAGCAGTTGTTAGTGCTCATTTATCTGCTCCATTCCAATGCAGCCTCTGCTCCAATGATGTCAGCTGATCGTCATACAATCTAGAGTTTCTCACTGCCTCATTGTCACAATTCCTCCCATAAATGTATGCCCTTTGTTTCCTCTAATTGGGATCACCATACATTCTGGTTAGCCCAAGAATCTCTCATTTTAATTTTGTTGATCCAGCATGAATATAGTGCCCTCTTTCACACTCAAAAGTGCTACCACTATTGTATGTAGATGGACATTTCCATGAGTTTGTAATACTTGTTTAATGAGGCTTCCAAATAGGATGATCCAACTTAGTTCTTACAATTATTTACTTTTAAAATTCTGTTTATCTTTCTCTTTCATATTCTTCTATCTTAATATAGCTGAAAGAAAATAAATTTTGTAGTTCAGTTACTTTATATCAAACTTTAACTCTGGTACTTACTAGCTGAGTAAAAGAGGGCAAAATAACAGCTTTTACAACATAAAAATGGGGCTAATAATGACTTGGCAAATATGGTTATTCTGAGGATGAATCACACATAATTTAAGAATAAAACTTATCACACCACCTAAGATATTGTAAAGTTGATAAATGTCTGTGTTACCTTTTCAATCCTTCACTCTGTAGATGGGAATGTAAAACAGATTCTCCAGGGCTTATGGTCAGAAAACATTTTACTTGATGACATTTGCAGCTTACACAAAATTCTCTCCTTACTGACAATTTGTCCGCCTAGATATTGAATAAATTCTTTACCCACTGAATTATTCCCTAGGTGACTAGAAGGAATCCCTACTTCTTTCTTCTTATATCTGCTTCATTGTTAGTCTTAAAAACATAAATCTCAATGAATTCATTACAATCTCCAAAGGAGGCCAATAGGAAACTTAAATAAACAAAATTCCTGGGAGTCACCCATTATAGTTAGGTCAGAGGTCAGCAAACGTTCTGAAAAGGGTTAAAGTGCAAATATTTTAGGTTTTGTAAGTCATACAGTCTCTGTCACAGCTACTCAACTCTCTTTGTAGCACAAAAACACACATAAATGATTTATAAATGAATGACTATACCTATGTTCTAATAACACTTCATTTTAGTCACTGAAAGTTAAATTTCACATGATTTTGCATGTGTCACAAGTCTTTTGTTTTTTAATTATTTAAAAAGGAAAAAAAGTGTATTCTTAGCTCATAAAGAATACCAAAATAGACAGTAAACTGAATTTTGCATAGGTTACAGATCACCCATCCCTGAGTTTGACTTTGGTTGAAAATGACAAGTCTCTAAGTTCAAGTCAACTCAATCAAAAAATAATTTATTGGTTCATCTAATCAAAAATTCAAGAAAACGTGCTTCAGGTTACTTCTTGACCCAGGGATTCCAAACAATGTATGTCACCAGACCCTGTCTCTCAGTTTCTCAGCATTCTATTGTCCTGATGGTATAAAGCTGGCTACCCATATTTCGAGGTATTTTTCTTCCATGTTCAAATGTAGCAGAAAACAGAATGAGTATTCTTCTTTTTAAAAATGTGGACATAAAGTACTGGGTCAGATAATAAATATTTTAAAATTAAGATAGAAGAAGTATTACAGGGCAGGGAGAGGAGCACCCCAGAACCCCCAAACCTGCCCTCTCTGAATGGGTTCTGCCATCTGCTGCATCAAGGCAAACATATAAAACCTTTAATGGAAAGGATCTTTAATACAAATAGGGTACAATACAGAAAGGACAAAGAACATAGTTACTAAGTTAAGCATCCAAAGTCACCCATCTCCTTGAGGGTAAAAGTCCAGCCAAATAGGATTGGCCCAAAGCAAGGCCCAAAAGCCTGCCACAAGTCTAAAGAACCTTTCAGTAGAGACCCATAGAAAAGGGTCAGAAAGAGTCAGACAAATCCGGGAGGAAAAGGGCAAAATCAAAATCAAGATGAAAGTTGCCATTGTTGTGCTCCCCATGGGTCTCTCACCCACATCTGTTCCAACCAGTCCATGACCAAAAAGCAAGGGCAGTTTCTTCACATGTCCCTCTGCTCTACATGCCTCCTCCAGATCTCCTTGCTGCTCTCCATGCTGCTTCCTTCTTCCTCCCTTCCTTCTGTCCTCCTCTCTGCAGAATCTTCTTTCCCTGCTCAGCCCCACCCACTTAGGGTAGAACCGGGATTCTGGAACTTCCCCCTTTCCTGGGAACCACCACCCTGTTACAGAAGGAAGTGTTGTAAGTCTGAATCCAAATGAGTGGGTCCTTTTTGCCCTCTAAGAAAATAATTCACTAGAGAGTGCTAGGTGCATTAAAAAAGGGAGGTTTATTAGAGAGACTCATACAAAAGGGAGCCAGTGCCAAAAAGGAGTCAAGGCTTCACTAGGGAGTTAAGGCAGGGAGAAGAGCAGTTTCCTAGCTTATTCTGGGTGGGGTTATGCCCTGAGCATGGACAGATGGGTTACATTCCAACTATGCATGTGGACTTTCAGTCCTCCCCCTCCAGGAAACTGTGATCTGTTACTACTTAATTATCAATGGAATGACGCTTAAATGTGGAGTGAGGTTCTAAAGATATAATGGGAAAAGGTTCAAATACTTTCAAATTAAGTATCTTAGCAAAGTTATCCCTTGAGCTAAATTGTGGGAAGAAAATAGTTGCCATTGCATTTGACAAAGTGCAACATCCATTCATGATGAAGACTCTTAAGGATAGAAGGAACTTATCTCAACATGATAAAAGCTATATACGACAAACCCAAAGCCAATATTTTCCTTAACGGTGAAAAACTGAAAGCATTCCCTTTAAGATCAGGAACAAGACAAGAATGCCCACTCACTCCCCTACTATTCAACAAAATACTGGAAGTCCTAGACAGAGCAATAAGATAGGAAAAAGACATACAAGGCATCCAAATAGGGAAAGAAGAGGTAAAGCTATCACTATTTGCAGATGATATGATAATATACCTGGAAAACCCTTAATGCTCTAAGAAAATCTAATTAAAACAATTAGCCAGTTTAGTAAAGTAGCAGGTTACAAGAGCATCGCAAAAAAAGTCAGTAGCCTTCCTATATACAAATAACCAATCAGAAGAAGAAGAAATCAAGAAAAATATTCCTTTCATGATTGAGGCCAAAAAAAATCAAATACTTGGGAATAAACCTAACAAAAGAAGCAAAAGACCTATATAGAGAAAATTATAAAACATTATTAAAAGAATTAGAAGAAGGGGCCTCCCTGGTGGCACAGTGGGTTAAGCAGCGCACTATGAAGCAAACCACAGCCACTGCACTGCAAGTTCGATCCCTGCCGCCGGCCAGGGAGGGGACCCACATGGCGCAGCAGACCTCTCCTGCCTTGCCTGCTGCTCCCCTCAGCAGTGTACTTCAGTCATTCTGCCTGTTCTGCTCCTCGCTGTCTCTGGTGGATCCTCTCACCACCCCCAATTCTGGCCTGTACCCCAGTGCATAAATAAATAAATGTATGCATAAATAAATAAATCTTTAAAAAAAAAAGAATTAGAAGAAGATACAAAGAAATAGAAAGATATCCCCTGCTCATGTTTAGGAAGAATCAACATTATCAAAATGTCTATTCTTCCAAAAGCAATTTACAGATTCAACGGAATACCAATAAAAATCTCAATGAAATTTGTTAAGGAAATAGAACAAATATTGATGAAATTCATATGGAGATACAAAAAACCCAGATTAGCCAAAGCTCTACTTAAGAAAAAGGAGAATGGGGGATTCACACTCCCAGACTTCAAACTTTACTACAAAGCAATAGTAATTAAAACAGCTTGGCACTGGTATAAAGACAGACACACAGACCAGTGGAACCATATAGAAAGCACAGAAGTAAAACCACACAACTATGGACAACTGATCTTTGACAAAGGAGCAAAGAATCTGCAATGGGACAAAGATAGCTTATTCAATAAATGGTGCTGGCAAAACTGGTCCACCATGTGTAAAAAAATGAAATTGGACCACTATCGCACACATGTATGAAAATCAACTAAAATGGATAAAAGACCTAAATGTAAGACCCGAAACTATAAAATATATAGAGGAAAACATAGGTAAAACACTGAAAGACATACAGCTCAACAGTGCCTTCGAGGTGGAAGTCCCTAAAGCAATAAAAATGAGAGAGAAGATAAACAGATGGGACTACATCAAGATAAAAAGCTTCTGTACAGCAAAGGAAACATTAAACAGAAAAGAAACCCCACTGAATGGGAAAAAATCTTTGCACTCCACACAACAGACAAGGGCCTGATCACAAAGATATACAAAGAACTCACAAGACTCAAGAAAATCAAAGTAAACAACCCAGTCAAAAAATGGGCAGAAGAACTTAAAAGACACTTCTCCAAAGAGGACATACACATGGCCAACAGGCATATGAAAAGATGTTCAACATCTCTCATAATCAGGGAAATGCAAATTAAGACCACAATGACGTACCACTTACACCGGTAAGAATGGCACACATCAAAAAACTAACAACAATAAATGCTGGTGAGGTTGTAGAGAAAAAGGAACTCTACTACACTGCTGGTGGGAATGCAAGCTAATCCAACCACTATGGAAGGCCGTATGGCAGTTCCTCGGCCTACTAGAGATGGAATTACCATAGGACCCAGCAATCCCTCTCCTAGGGATCTACCCAAAGGACACAAAAACACAGATCCAAAAGAGTACTTGTACCCCCATGTTTATTGCAGCACTATTGGTAATTGGTAAGACCTGGAAACAACCCAAATGCCCAAAAGTAGATGACTGACTCAAGAAGATGTGGTACATATACACAATGGAATACTATTCAGCAATCAAAAATGAAAAACTAGGGACATTTATAGAAACATGGATGGAGCTAGAAGGAA
>JAGFMF010011853.1:425847-441372 GCA_019455555.1 Galemys pyrenaicus | reverse complement strand
CTATTCAGCAATCAAAAATGAAAAACTAGGGACATTTATAGAAACATGGATGGAGCTAGAAGGAATTATACTCAGTGAAACAAGTCAGAAGGCAAGAGATATTTATCAGATGGCCTCGCTTTTAGGAGGAATGTGAAAGAACAACAACCACAACAAAAAATAAAAAAGAAAAAAACAAAACAAACAACAAAAACAAAAAACAAGAGAAAGCTCAAGGAAATGGGCAATCATAACAAAAAACAACCAAACAAACAAATAAAAACTCAACAAGATCAAAAGATCAAATGTAAACCCAAGGGATGGGGGGGAGGGGGCCGGGGGGGAGATAGGCTGAGGGAGGGGAGGGCAAAGACAGAGAGGAGGGCATAAAGAGCACAAGGGTCTGAGGTGATGGTGCATGGGTGAAAATGGTGGTGGGAACCCACTGGGGACTACAAATGATGTCAAATACAATTAAACCTAGTAAAAAGAAAATAGTTGCCTTTGTATATAAGGACCACGTTGCATAAAAATATGTAGAGAGATATAAAACCCTTAAACTTGAAAATCACAAAACAGGGAGATAGGCACAGTATAGAAGGAACTGAGACTGAGGAAATTGCAGTTTCCTGTGTTCAGTTGTCATGTTAATTTAGCACCAAGCTCCCTAAATGGATTAGTGGACAACCAAACTCACTCTCATTCTCTCATCTAGTTAAATATGAGTACTTTAAATGTGCACTCTATAATCTGCATCTTCCTTCCAACTTGACATTCTAAGATTCTTGTAAGCAAGAATTACATCTCCTTCACTGTGGATCTTCATTACTTAACCGGTATGGCAGCTGCTGGGTACTCAGAGGTACAGCATGGCAGGCGGTCCTTAAATGTGAAATTGGATGACATTTCATGTTCTTCAGGTGCTTTCTTCTTATTTCATTTAATTTTTAACAAATTAATTGAAAATAATTTGCCGATGGGCTGCTGAAAAATCTTGAGTGCAGAAAAGGCAACTTTAGGCAGTCGGCCATTCCAAGTAGCCCCAGGACACTTCAGTTATGCAAAATGTGAATGACATAACAACCCTGTTGTCCTTTCAAGCACAGGTCACATCACACAAGATAAGGGATTAGATTAGGCCAAATTTGAATGTATTTTAATTTATGAAGTTTTTCTTACCTCTTTCATGATTGCAATCAAGCACTAAACCTGCTTATATTTTCACAAAAACAAAACTTTCTAAATGTTTTGAGCCTCAAATCCTTTTAATTCAACTAGTCCTTTATATTTCTCCTCATATGAAATTAACCTTGAAATGTGTAAGAAGTTTTTCTTTATATATAATCTATAGAGAAACTGTCAAGTTTCTTTCCAAATGGCAGAAGTTTGATTTTTTTTTTTTAATGAAAGACTTTCTAATATAGAATCATCTGCCAAACTTTTCAGGGAATGAATTACATGTTGATATTTTTCAGTAGAGCAAAGTATTCTGTCCTTTTATATATTTTAAGGGCTTTGACTTCAAAAACATCTCAAAGGATTCAGATAAGGAGGTTCTATTATGTTTCTTTGATGCTCTGATTCTCGGTCAGCTGGTTATACTTGAGAATATAATGTGGCCGCCAAAGAGCATTCTCCCATAAACAATGTTCAAAAAATAGCTTAACAATTAAAGCACTAAATATTAAATAAATAGATGAATATGTATGAAAGATATAAATATATAAACATGGCTTAATAATTAATGTCTAGTATTTTCAGTTGGTTTTTCCCTAGTGCTGCTCAATCAGAGGGAAGGGATATATCTGAAACAAAGTTCACCTAACAAACTAAAGTACTTTCATACATACCTTAGAAACTACCTTAGCTTTGTTTCTATAGTCACATTGCCACATTTAACTCTACTGGACGTAGAACTGTGTAACAAAGGGTAAGATTGTTCTGTCACCCAGTCTCAAATAACTCCAGGTAACACTCTAGGTTATTTAGCAAGTAGATGGAAGAGCAGTGACGCCAACCCACGTTCCTGTGATTACAACCTGAGCAATTAGGTGCTCTGTACAGTGTTCCACTGTAGTTTAGCTCCATTTCTTATTTCTATTCCTTGATTCTGATGGAGGATAAGAACAGAGAAACTGGAAAGGAGGCGCTATGAGACCAGAAACCTAGTCATCACTGAGCTATAGAAACCAAGATCCCTAGGTGCACAGGTGCACAGATGCATACATCACAAAGCAAAACTCCAAGCAGGTGTCTGGAGAGCAGACCTGAGGGTAAAGACATGGAGATTGAGCCCATTGTAGAATTTCCTGTCCCTTTCAGATTCTACAGAGCTGATTCAAAGTCAATGACCAAGCCACTCCAGGAAGGAGTGAGCCCCTCCCAAAGAGAAGACTATATCAATGCAGTCTCTGCAATGGCATGGGGCAGCAGTCCTTCTGCCCACCTGAGACTACGCAGGTGCTTCTCTTCACCAACTCTCTGTCCCTCTGCAGGGCAGCAGTCTTCCTGCCTGCTTGTGACCTGTACTATGGTGGGGCTTCCCTTCACTCAGTGAAGGCAGCTTTCCTCAAGGCCACCCACCTGCAACCAAGCAGGCCTCTCTCAGCAAACCCATCCCTGTCCGGGCAGCCCGCTTGTGTCTATGCAAGTGTCTTTTACTTTACTTCCCCGTTTCCTAATAAACCTGTTCTTTAAATATAATGTCTTTGTCTCATGGAGAAGCATGCATGGGGAATTCACTGTGCACTGCTGAACAGGATGCTCTGGTGAAATCTTTCCCAGAATGAACTCAAGAAACCCACACTCCAAACCCACTGACTCCAAAAAATGACATCAATTCTATTCAGAAAACATAATGGTTCTAATCTGCCTTGATACATAAAGGTAACCATACAAATTGTTGTTTTGGTTCCTGTCTGTTCTGGAACTAGGTCAAGAGTCAGAGCAAATTGGACTGACAAATGGTCTTTCACATCTGACTAGGCTGCATGTGCTAGGCGATATGGACAGTAAGAAGATGATGTTAAAAAACGTTTTTGTTTTCCCTTTGTTAAGGCTTTGACAGACTAGCATACAAATAGGCATAACACAAAGCAAAAGCACAGAGTGGTTAAATGCCTAAGGAATGTAAAATTAAAATGTTGGAATGCTTAATACACAATTCAAAGATGCAGGTATCTTTGTTGAAGGTTTGTTGTGAGCATGTTCATCTAATAAGACCTTTGAAAAAGCAAATGTGAGTTTTTTTGGGGTGCTTTTGGGTTTAGTGATAAGAAAAGCCAATGATAAAGTTACTGTGTATCTCCCTTTCTGTGATAGGACACACATACTTTTAATTCCAAGAATGGTTGGGAGTGGATCATATTTTGCTAGTGCTTTAGGGACCTACCTAGACCTATTGTTTAACTCAATGATTAGAGAATCTGACTGATTGAAATCCATTTCCTACAAAGTTATTTTATAGAAAAATATATTAACCAAATGTAAACATTGTTTTCATTTTCTGCAATCATGCTGTAGAATTCTATTAATAATCAGAGAAAACAAAATGACTATGCTGACTGTGCTGTAGTTTCCAGATGTATACACAGTACGCAAATATGCAGATACTGATTTTTATTCTAGCATTCTATGATAATTGGGTTAAAATTACTATAAGATGATAGCAAGGGTATATCTGTGTATTTTCCTGAAGGAGAGCAGTGATTCTAATAATGATAGACATCTACACTTAATTTATGTGTGTATACATGCACTCATATACACATGTGTATATATACAACATGTGTATAAAGCATAATATGTATGATATTACATGTTTTCCATATCTTCTATACAGCAATACAATATATGTAACTATGTTATGTATATATGATGGAAGATAAGATTAGAGAAACTGGGAAAGGAGATGACACAAGACAAGAAACCTGGCTCACACAAGTAAGTGAGGGTAGAAAGGACTAGCATAGCCATGAACCCAGCCATAGAAACCAGGATGCTTAGGTACCAATGCCTACATCACAAAGCATAAGATCCAAACAGGTTGGGGGTGTCAGGAGCTCAGACCTGAAGATAAAGATATGGAGCCCCTCCCCCCAAAAAAGAATATATCAAGACACTCTGTGCACTGACATGGAGCAGCAGTCCTTCTGTCCACCTATGCCTATACAGGTGCTTCTTTTCACCAACTCTCTGTCCCTCTGCAGGGCATTAGCTTTCCTGCCTGCTCGAGACCTATACCATGCCAGGACTTCTCTTCACTGACCTCCCTCAGCAGAGGCAGCTCTCCTCAAGGCCGCCCACCAGCAATCATGTGGGCCTCTCTCAGCAAACTTGTCCCCTTCTGGACAGCTCTTCCTACCCACTTGTGTCCATGCAAGTGTCCTTTATTCTTTTGTCTCTTTTCCTAATAAACCTTCTCTTTTAAATATAACTAATGTCTGGCCTGGTGGAGATATTCTCCTGGGAAACGCCCCACGTGCCCCTGAACAGGGAGCTCTGGTGAAACCTTTCCCAGAGTAAACCAAGAACCCTGCTCTCCAAACTCATTGACTCCAAAAAGAACATCTAATACAGTATATTATATATAATTGTACATATATATATAAATTTGTTCCCAAATATATTTGTAGGCAAATGTAAAAAGAAACTTAATAAACACAATCACTTTGTGAAAAACAAATCCTGTAAAAGTAAACATTTCTTCTTGCAACAGAGCCCTTGTACTGAAATGGGAACTTTTTTGAAGCTTTCAGTTCCACCCTGTTGATCCAATCATCAGTGAAATGGGAAAGTGTTGTATGAACTACATAGCAATTAAATTGAATGACAGTTGACTGGAGCATCATATTTAAAAAGTATCATCAATCTAGGTAATATAATTATTAAGGATGCAAATTCCCAGTACCAAAATTTTGCAAAATGACTTTTCTAACAATTTTAATACCATCACTACTAGTTGACCTAGAAATTAAAAGGTTGTACTTATATTTTCTAATAGGGCAGAACTTTAACTTGCATAAATAAAAATAATCAAAGAGTAATTAAGAAGAATAGATAAGCAAGATCGCTTTGTACATAACAATAATTCCATGAGCATTTGCTGATAAATATTTAATATGTGTTTTAGTGTCATTGCTGCTAATTATATATTCATTCCACATATATTTAGAGAGAGCATGCTATTCACCAAGCATTATTCTATGTGCTGAGGAATCTAGTTATCTATTGGACAAAGATATATTTTTCCATATCTTTGATGCTAAATGTTGGAGGAATTTGCTAATATCTTTATGTAACATTATTTTTAGTTTGTAATTCAAGCACTAAAAATCCAGAATGCAGACAAAAATCTTTTACATCTAGTATTTCTGGTATTCACTGAGAGGAGTAATCATTTAAGATCTCAAATACAGATAATGTGCTCTATGGATTTAAACATGTCCACAGATCTGTAGATCCACTCTTAGAGATGTATTCTTACTAGAGACAAAGAAGGATTTTCTCAGACCTAGGGTTAGCAACCATTCCAGATTGCCTAAGAGTATTCCAGGTTTAACACTGAAAGCCCTGTGTTTTAGGAAATCTTTCAGCCCCGGGCCAAACTGAATAGTCAGGATATGAGAGAAAGTTCCAGTTAGGATCATATTTCCTTTTAATGCATCAGTTGTATTTACTAGGATCACAAAAAGGAGGGAGGCAAACTATCTCTGACAATTTTTGTAACAGCTATAATCATTTATCAATTTGGTTGACTATCTTCTTGTGTACACATGCAATTTTTATTGCCAATGAAAACTCCTTTTTCTACTCTTGTATATAGGTCAGTTTACAACAAATCTATAGCTGAAATGTTCTTTTAGAAAGTTCTGTTTTGTCAAAAAGAAGCTCATTTCTGCAATTTAGAATCTATTTTAATTCTCTGTGTGTAAGTATAATATGTGTGTATGAGATACAGATATCTATCTAAATAGGTGAAGATGTAACTATATATTTTTTTATTTATAATTTTAATCAAATCTTCCTCATATCACACCTGCTTTTTTCATGGGAATGATAAAAACTGGAAGTTTGACATATACCAAAAATTTTATAGTAAGGTATTTCCAAACCAAATGTATATGCTTCTAACTGAACAAAACCCTAGGCTTTGCCCCACATTGATTAACAGGAGGAGTTAGAAACAGAATGGATTTTTTTTTCTACAATGTAACTGTAAGAGCAAAAAGTTTTTGAGTGTTTTTGTGGCAGAATGCCATACTTAGAAACTAGGGTGTCCTAAAGGCCCTATTAACTCATCATTGATTTTTCAAAGTTATGAACCATTCTGAAAGTCCTTCAATCCACCATTTCCCAGCAATTGGTAGAGTCAGAGATCCACTATGCACAGAAGTTTCCTGTGCTGAATATTATAGTGTAGTTGAAGAGCCAGATAAACTCTGCTGGTACTTATTAGCCTTGACCTTCACAGTGATCATAGAAAATATAGGCTCTATTTAGAAAACTATCTTAATGCTTAACTATGTTCTTGGTTTGCTCTATAAGGATACACAAAAATAAAAGACAAACTATACCCTATCTATCTATATATATATACACACACATATATATACATATATATATATACTTATGTGTATATATATATATTAGGACTTATGCTAAGAAAATGTTTGGTAAATGCAGAAGGTAAGGGAGTACAGAAAGATTATATCATGAAGAAACCAGGCTCACCCTCACCTCCATATACTAACTAAATTGCAGTGGAACAAAGTTAATAACACCTGAAAGATAAATAGAAAACTATAGCATACATCAGGAACAATGATCCAGTGGAAAGGGGTAGGAAAATCTTTAAGTGAACAATGTCTGTAGCTATGCCAGAGCAGTAGAATTCATGAGAGAGAGGGGTGGCTGCTCTATGAAGTTACCCAACAGCTGTTGAATCAGGGCCTTAAAACTGTATCAGGGAGCCTTCCCTGGTGGCACAGTGGGTTAAGCAACACACTATGAAGCAAACTGCAGCCACTGCAGCACGAGTTCTTTCCCTGCCTCTGGCAAGAGAGGGGACCCACAGGGCAAAGCAGACCTCTCCTGCCTTGCCCACTGCTCCCCTCAGCAGTGTATTTCAGTCAGTCTTCCTGTTCTGCTCCCCACTCTGTTTTCTGGTGAATCCTTCACCTCCCACAATTCTGGCTAGTACCTCAGCTCTTGTATACATAAATAAATAAATCTTAAAAAAAAAACTGTATCAGGGCCTTTTGAGACCCAACAATGTGCTGGATAAGTATACAGAGTTATTGTCCAGCTCAGAGGGTTCACTATTGGAGAACTGTAGGAGAAGGAGAAGAGAGTGATAATAACTAGCTTGAGCCTGAATTTCAAAAATAGAACAACTAGAGCTCAAACTTGAGAGAAGCGCCAATCAGATTACTGTGACTCCTTATAGATGAAGCTATTACTTGCACCTGGTTACATTGCTATTCTAAACACCTGCCTGTACAACCCCTCTCCCTTCAGAGCCAAAACTAAAGCAAAAACTGAACATTTTTTTTAACTACTGTTAAAGCACTTGGGTCCTAACAAGAACAAGAACCTCAGGGTAAGACTGTGCACTAGATAAGAAAAGAGAATAATTCATGTGCGGCTTTGTCTCAACTCTAATCCATGTCTAGTATTTAATCTACTGCTCAGTCTAGGGATGTAGCAAAATTGGTTTTAATAGAAACATAATTGCAATCCAGGCTCAGATTAAGAAGGTAAAAGTAATAATAATACCCTAATTTAAAACAATTTACAACACAAGGAACTTAATGCTATACCTCAAGCAACTTGAAAAAGAGGAACAGACATAAAGTTAGTAGAAGGAGGTAAATAATAAAAATAGATCAGAAAAAAGTGAAGTAGAAAATATAAAGGTAATTCAAAAAAATCAGAGAAACTAGGAGCTGATTATTTAAGAAAATAAACAAAATAGATAAACTTCCAGCTAGGCTAAAAATGAAAGAGAAAACAGTAAGTAGAATCAGAAATAAACAAAGAAATCACAGATAACACAGTAATCATGAGATCACTATGTACAATTATAAGCCAATACCTTTATAAACTTGAATAAATAAATAAATTATAGTTTATCAATACTAAACTAGGAAGAAACAAAAGAGTTGAATGAACTATCATGAGCATGGAAACTGAAAGGGAAATGAGAAAAAGAATAACTTCCCTAAACAAAAGCCAGGGTTCGGACAACTTTAAAATTGAATTCTATGAGAATGTCTAGAAATAATTTAGGCCCATTCTGCTCATATATCATTCCTAAAAATCCAAGAATAAATAATGAATATTTCATCATAGATTTTATGATGGCAATATTACCTTGTTACAGAAAACAGATAAAAAACAACAGAGGAAAATAAAACTACAGACTACATATCTTTGATGATTCAAAAATCCTTAGCAAAATACAAACAAATTGAAGTCAACAATATATAAGAAGTTATATATCATGATCAAGTGTGATTTATCTCAGGGATGCAAGGATGGTTTAATATATGTAAATCAATAAGTATAATGATATCTGCAGAAGTAAAAATAACAAATCATATAATAATATCAATAGATACAGAGAAAGCATTTTATAAAATTCAACATCCATTTATCGTAAAAACTCTGAACAAGATGGAAATGGAAGGAACATATTTCAACATATGTCTGTATGTCACAAAGGCTGTATGTCACAAAACTATCAGTATAATAATAGTGAAACACTAAAACTTTCCCTGTACGATAAGGAACAAGACAAAGATGTCCACTTTCACCACTTCTGTTGAACTTTGTATTAGAGGTTTTAGCCAATAATATCAAGCAAAAACAGGAAATAAAAGGAATCCAGCTGAAAAAGATATGAAACTATTATTATTTGCAGATGACATTATATTATCTATCAAAGATCCTAAAAACTCCACCAAAAGCTATTAGAAACAATAGATGAATGTAGCCAACTGGTAGGCAACAAAATCAATATGCAAAAATCCATAGCAGTTCATTATTGTATCAGAGGAATCAAATGCCTTGCAATTAATTTAACCAAGAAGGGAAAGGGTCTATCAATGAGAAATACAAGATATTATTAAAGGAATTAGATAGTGACATGAGGAGATATAAAGACTCCCATGCGCATGGATGGGGAGAATCGATATAATTAAAATGATTACCATACCTAAAGCAATATATAGATGTAAATTATGGTGATTCCTGTAAAAGAACAACAATATCCTTTAAAGAAATTAAAATTTATATGAAACTGTAAAAGGCCTTGAATATCAAAAGTAATTCTGAGGAAGAAAAGAGAAAACCATTTTTCACATTAAATTTAAACTACACCATAAAACAACTATCCCCCAAATCAATATAGTGTCATTATAAAAAGAGACGTGGATCATTGGCACAGAATAAAAAGCTTAGAAATAAATCCATGTACATATCAATACTTACTCCATGCTAAAGCAGCCATGACCATATAATAGGGAAAGGAGACCCTCCTTAACAAGTTGTACTATGAAAACTGGAAGGCCACATGTAAAAAGAAAATGAAGTTGAATTATTCTCTAATTCCATGCACATAAATAAATTCTAAATAGATTAACAATCTAGATATGAGACCTACAACAATAAAATATATAGAAATATATAGAAGAATAAAGCAAACATTTTAAAACAAAATTAATTCTTAAAAATTATATTTCCATAAAATAAAAGAAATATATAGACGAAAATATTGATATAGTCCATGACATCAGTGATAAGGATGTCTTTGGAGGTCTGAACATTCTGGCAAGGAAAGTAAAAGCAAAATAAAACAATTGGGACTACTTCAAATTACAAAGAGCTTTGACATAGATAAAGAAAATGAAAGTCGATTAAAAAGGCATCATATTGAATGGGGAAAAATAATTATACATTTCATAATTGACAAGGTATTAGTACTTAAGATACATAAAAAAAAAACTTCTAGATTTTAATGATAGCAAAACAACACAACTAATAAATGAGCAGTGAATCAGAACAGCAATTCACCAAAAAGGATGTGCAAAAGACCAACAGATATGTGGAAATATTCATCATCACTCCCAATAAGAGAGATGCAGGTTAACACCACAATGAGTTATCATCTCACATCCTTGAGAATTGCACATATTAAAAAGGTCCCCCAAAATAAGGCTGCAGACGATGCAGAGAAAAAGAAACCCTGGTACACTTTTGATAATTCTGCAGGCATTTTGGAAAGCAATTTGGGTTTACCTTAAAAAAATTAAAAATAGAAATATCCTATGATGAGCAATCCCACTCTTGGCATCTATCCAAGCATTGAACCATCAATCCAAAAGAAACAGTTATGCTATAAAATATCTTTGCATTACTATTTACAATGTCTATGAAGTGGAAACAATCTAAATGTCCACTAATAGAGGACTGATCAGCAAAATGTCGTATAACCACAACATGATATATTATTCAGTCATGCAGAACCATGAAATATTGTCATTTAAAGCAAAATGGAAGGGTTCAAGGGGGTTTTTCACAGTAAAGCCAGTAAGGATGACAAAGACAAATAATGGACATTTATATTTTCATGATTTGAAATAGTAAAATTCTTAATAGAAACTAGAGGGTATCAATAAATTGCTTGACTTTTCTGAGGTTAAGAGGGAGAGTTGAGGGGGAAAAAAGTCTATGGGAACAAGGGGAGTTAAAGGGTGGTGGAGGGAAAGAACAAAAACTATATAACTAGAAGTAGGAACCTATACGTTGAAAATATATATATATACTTTAGGTTGTTTTCATAATCCTAGGATTAAAAGTTAATCAGTGTTAATTTAACACATCAGTGTTAAAGAAATGTAAACGACAGTTTGAAACAGTTTGAAAAGCCAAAGAACCGAAGTCAAATATATTGCATTCCAAGAATTTTAGAGTTGTGATTTATCAATTTCAGATCAATTCAAACAACCCTGCTGTTACCTTCAATTATAGATGCAGAGAAATACTGAGGGTTGTTTGGTGGGTGGTGTGGTACCAGGTGGAAGCAGTGTTGCAGAAATTATACTGTGTCCTACTATTCATACCTATTAATTCCAACATGGAATATAAACCACTTGGAATTAACAATTCTACTTTTTCCCCAGAATTTAAGTAGAAGTCAGACTGATTACATAAGTGTTGCGTTGTGCAACACCACACTGATAAAGAGACAGACAGGAGTTGTGGAGCAGGCTGCACGATGCAGGATAATGCTATATAAGCAGAGTCCTGGTCTTTTTATTGAAAGAATAATCATAAAGCATAGAAGAATGGGTGGAAGTAAAGAATGTATCTGTCATTTAGGACTTGGAAGGATATGAATCTGCTAACCAGATAATTCTTATCTGCTTGATGATCAAGAGTTATATTCGAAACTGCACCCTTGGATCCCAGGCCATTGTTCTAATCTTATCAATAAAGCAGTCTACTGATCAGTTTCTGGGGTCCTTTGTCATACATCAGTCCCCCTGGTGTTCCTGACCATACCTTCCCAGGGTGATAGAGCTTCCATCCCTTATTTGATTTGATAAGGTTTGCTTCCTATGACTGACTGGTGTTCTGAAAGGCAGTTCTGACCTTGTATAGGTATGCTGAACTGCAGGTAACATTAACAGTGGCTGAACAGGCTGCTTAAGTCTAGCAGACCCACACATAAGTATATTTTAAAACCTGCTAACTTAAATCTAATGTTACCTGTATGTTCTATGCAGATGACCTTACTTTATCACTAAATTTGCCATTCATCATAAATCAAACAGAATACTAGGTGTAAATTAAAACGGACAACTTCAATAACTTAATGATCCATTCATATGTCTAATTCTGATGACACATCATTATACAAGAAGTAAAATTGAGCTGCTTCATTTTAGATTACATTTATACCTTTGAAATTTGTAAGCATTACCTTCATGTTTCATGTTGAAATCATTAAGAGTTGCAAAAATCAATAAGACTATTTGATTTGGATATCAGCCTGTTCAGTAGTAGAAGAACGATAATATACAGCAAACTTAAAATTCTTTGAGCCCATTGAGTTAAAAGCAGTCAAACATCACCTTAGCCAACCATGGGTGGCTCTTCAAAAATATTTGTTGGGCTGAAAAGCATTCTTGACCTCAGTTGTTGCCCACTTTGGTTTAATATGGGTCATCTTAAAGATTTCTTATCTTATATAGCAAATCATTATGGGTTTATACTCCACAATTTATTAAAACTCTTCTTGAACCTGTTTATGTTTTGGAATTGGTCATTTATCATTCTAATTATTTTCATAGATTTACTACCTGCTTCATGAAAAAGATCTTCATTTGCTCTTAAATTAGCCCTTTCAAACGCAACATTGCCCCAGATCTATTTTTTTTCTGGGATTTGTTTAAATAAGTACAAATCACCTACCTATATGTTACATGATTTAAAAATTTGTGATCAAATTCATATATATATTCAGATGCTTTTGTCTTGGTAAACAGTATAAATATAGTACTTTTAGATTCTGGTTCTTTCTAAGCCCCACAGTAATGAAGTGGTAATTTGGGTTTAGCACTATCTCTTCACATCTAGGATGGGGAAATTGATGCAAGCAGAAGTGAAGTAGTATTATGAACATGGATATCAAATCAGTTTTACTGCTAAGAATATGATCTGAGCTCATATGTTTAATTTAAATCAGAGAGTTCTCCAAGCATGAATCGTTATGACTATCTGCTGGATATCTGCTGGAGAAGAAATAGATTCCATACATACCTCCAAAGATTCTGACTCAGTAAGTAAGGATTGAAGCTCAATACTTCTTATTTTTAATGTGCTCCCATATTAATTCTGATGATTATCCAAAGGTGAGACACCATCAATATAGTATATCATTGTTGTCAACTAATATGAAATGATGTTGGATGGTGTGTGCTATTTTCTAAGATTCAACCTCAACTGTATTGTCTCAAATATTTTCAACTCACTCAACAGGGTGTATAACCATCCTCAAATAGATTAAAAATAATTGAATAGCATTATTGTGCTTTTACTGATCTTTCACATAGTGATTTAAAAGAAGTAATGCACAGCATGAGTTACATATAACCTTTCAAAGAGTTGATCAGAAGATTAATCTTTTGAATTGGAAGCTTCCTTGTGACATGTATCCCAAAGTTTTATTTTCATGAAATGTCTATGTCAACTGAAAGACATGTAAATCAACACATACCGTGCTCTAGCACAGCTGAATATAAACCCATTAAGGACTGAAATTATGGAAATGATAACCTGGATTCAGTGTAGCCACACCATTCCATACCTCCAGCTGTTGTGTATACAAGCTATGACAAGAACATATAAGTACAATTTTGAAAAAGCATCAAAACACTCAAGGAAGCTTTGACCCAAATATTTAATTTGGTTTTAACTAACTGTGTAGGGTGAACCTCTGATATCTGTGTGTGTGTGTGTGTGTGTGTGTGTGTGTGTGTGTGAAGGGAGAGGAGAGTCAAAAAAGAGAGAGGAAGAGAGATGAGAATGGAGTACTATAAAATTTCAAGTCAACATCCTGAATAACGATGAATGAAGAACAGCATAATTTACTGGGAAACCCAAGTTTTATTTAATTCACTTAGGCATACAAAACCCATACTTTTGCATTTTTGTTTATATTTAAGAGATTTTGATTCTCTGTGCATTCAGTTTTAATTTCTAATATCAGAAAAAAAGTATTGTGTTACAGAATTGATGATCTTGTTGGGAAAAACCTCCTCTGATAACCTATGCAAAGAGGGTGTGATACCAGGGCTGTGTAGTTTGTTCTTGTTACAAAAGAGAAAATTGTTCTTTCAGCTATAGCAATAATGTCTAACAGCAACTGCTTCCTGTGAAATTGTTCCAAGCACATTTCCATAAAGAAGGGTTCTATTCTACTTGAACCCTGCTTATATTCCAACTCCATCTACATTCTACTCCAGGCTTTGGTGTGTTTCTCCCCCCAACAATTTGGCTATTTAATGCTCGTACAGGCCTATAATTGTGCTGATGTCATCTAGCCAATCAATCATAGAACTATTCATTAGGATATCTGCAATCAGAGCAGTGTCCAAGAGAACTACATTCATTTTGCTGCTAAATATCAAATGATAGCAAATTAAACTTATTGTAATGATCATTTTAAAGGGAATGGTGTACAATTATATATTTTCCCTCACTGTTATGTCATTTTTTACTATAGAAGATAGTAAACATGGGTTTTACTGAGTTTAAGACTGGAACACATCTGAGAAAAGGCAGGGATTTGTTTGCCTATGTGAAAAGTTCCTTATATTGTGCTGATGGAAAAAAAAAAAGACACTAAGCACTATATTTTAGCAATATAAGAATGCATGAGAATATTTTCCATATATAGTCCATTCTATGACCACGTGTCAGCACTAAAAATAGATGAATGTAGGTACCCTGAGTACTACAACAGCAACACAAATCCCACAGAAACAAATTGCTAGTTATAACCAAAGAAAAATAATTCACAAGCTTACATATTTTCCTCTGCAAAATTGTGCTCTCTTCAAAATTAAGGTTAATATAATATTTTATCATTGAAAAAATTACACCTACCCTTTCATAAATGTACCTTTTTCATTAGTGGAGAATGGAAAATTGAATAGGATTGATAAGAATAATTATTTAGTGTTTTCTCTTGTTTTTCAAGCACCTAAAAGTCAAATGTTAATTAAAATAGTTAAATAAATAAAAGAAAAACTTTAAAGTAAGCTAAATTTATCCTTTGCAGCTGTCCTTGCCTTGAATTGCTTCAAGATATATTAAGAGCTCACATATTAGAATCATTAAGGACAGTTTAAAACAGATTTTCACAGCAAGAGGTATTAACATGTTAGTAAAATTTTAATGGAGCATTTTCACATGAAGCAAAACTGAAGAGAAAGGATGTTTAAAGATGAAACTATTAATTAACCAACAATTTTCTATTGTTGTGATGCTTCTCTCTCAGTAACATTCCCTTTCTTCTAGACTCTGCAATAAGGTCAAAATAAACCTTCACTTATTTCATCATATTCTTTCATTTGATGTCCCCATTTCTGGACATGATTTAATTATAGAATAGAAGAAGTTAGTTAGACCATGGAAAATATTTTATTAATCAAAATACATTTGGGCAAGAGTCAAATTCACAGGCACGACTATGAAAATCTTGGCATTTAAAAAGACCTTTAAATACATTCTAAAAAATCTTCCAGTACTTCACACTACAGCAGTGTTTTAGTTCTGAAATAATTCTATAAAATTGCTTCATCCTAACACTAGTTAAGACTACCATTAATTTATTAGGTTTATATTTCATATTTGGCCAATAATGAATCAAATATAAGATTTTCTTTTTTTAAAGATTTATTTATTTATGCATACAAGCACTGGGGTACAGGCCAGAGGTGTAGGGGGGTGAGAGGATTCACCACAGAGAGCGGGGAG
>JAGFMF010011853.1:364071-398546 GCA_019455555.1 Galemys pyrenaicus | reverse complement strand
CCGCCCTGGCCGGCAGCAGGGATCGAACTCGTGCTGCAGTGGCTGCGGTCTGCTTCATAGTGTGTTGCTTAACCCACTGCGCCACCAGGGAGGCCCCCCAAGTCTCTCTTGAGAGAAAAAAATGTAGTCATTCCTGATCAATGCACCTGTTGATGTAAACCCGCCCTTTTCTCCTTAATGTATAAAATAAACTCCTGCTGAGACTTTTCAGCAAGGACACATACGAAACCCCAACTGACTCGAGTTTTGTAACCCTGAACCCCCCTCATTTTGGGACCTGGTCTTCTGTCGTAGCTGGTATTCAGCAGCTTATTGCTTCAGGTGGCATGCAGGCTGCTTTCTGAAGAGGTATAAGGTAAAAATAGGGGTCTCCATGGTGGCACACTGGGTTAAGCAATGCACTATGAGGCAAGCCACAGCTATTGCAGCATGAGTTCAATCCCTGCCACCGGCCTGGGGGTGACCCACATGGTGCAGCAGATCTCTCCTGCCATGCCCGCTACTCCCCTTAGCAGTGTGTTTCAGTCTATCTGCCATTCTGTTCCCCACTTTGTCTCTGGTGAATCCTCTCACCCCCAACACCTCTGACCTATACCAGAGTTCTTGTATGAATAAATAAATAAATCTTTAAACAACAACAAAAAAGAGATATAAGATCAAAATAGTCAAACATTTACCAGTGTTGGTGGAAGGACTGAGGAGGCGTAGAACTGTTTCAGTGCAGTGTGAACAAAGATACCAAGGTAGAAAGTTTTGGATGTTTATAGGTTGTAAGTGTGTTAGTTGCTGGCAAGGGCTTGTAGACCTCACAATTCAGTCCAATACTTTTAATTCCTTTGTGAATCTATGAAGATAAAATTATTTTGATATTTATAATGAAAATGACTTTTTAACATTCCTTGATTTTGAATATAATCTTGCAATCTAGCTTTTGCTGGCAAGCTAGTATTTTTTATATACATATAAACCAGAGATTCAATTTATTAATTTATGATAAGATATGTAACTATCAACTATCCAGATACTTGTGTTCACTGAGCAATACACTCAATCACTATAGCAAATTATGCACATAAAATTGCTTGAAGAGCATGAACTCTAAGCGAGGGGAGTCTGTTGAATGCTCCTACTAGTCACCATCTTGCAGTTATGACAGTCTAATGCATTTATTAGCACGATTAGAAGTTACCTGGATGATTAAGTACAAATACATATCATACCCTTCCTGTTCTAAGAACTTCTAACACTTTCTTCCTTCCTGAATTAATAAATCCAAACTCCTCCGCCTAGGTTTAAAGCCCTTATTAATCAAATGGCATCTTAGTTGAATTTATTCCCCATTAGGATACAAAACATAACAAAACAATATAATATAGCCACTTAGTTGTGACCATTTTAACACAGTCAGTTTGATGTTAAGACCTTTTGATGCTCTTGCCTGGGCAAGATTACTTTAACATAGACATAGTTGACAGATTCTAAAACACAAACTATTAAACTGTCAGCTTTTTTTAAAATGACAAATATAGAATGTAACACCTGTGACCCCCAAAACCTATTCCCTATGCTGTCCCTGATCTACTTAAGTACGTTCTATTCTATGTTCCACATGCTTTGCTTAGAAAATGGCCAGTATTTGTTAAGTGAATTAATGAATGACTATTAGCTAGCCATTAATTTGTTCTGTACAGTTGCTCTTGCTCTTTATCATTTCATAGTGAGGGAACTTTCATTTAACTTGGACCTTATTACAAGTGGCCTTTTAATGTGTTTTTCTCTTCTTGCCCTGTTTAGATGTCTTGTGGTCATTTTTCCCCATTATTATTTTTTGAGATATAATTGACATAAATCACTGTAAGTTCAAGGTGCACAGCCCAATTATTTTACATACTTATATCATTAAATGAGTAGCACAGTAAATTTTATTAACATCCATCATCTCATGTAGCTACAGATAGACAGCAGACAAACAGACAGACAGATAGATTCTTAGGAATTCTCTTAACACATTTTATATATACCATACAGGAGTGTGAAATATAGTCATATATTGCATTCCCAGTACTTATTTTACTTATAAGTGGGTGTTTGTATTTTTTGACCACCTTTATCCAATTTCCCCTTCCCATATCCCCACCTCTAGCAACCATAAATCTTACCTATTTTTGTTTGTTTTTTTAGATTCAACATATAATTAAGATCATATAGTTTCATATAGTATTTGTCTTACTCTGACTTTTCACATAGCATAATGCCCTGAAGTTCCATCCACACTGTTGTAAATGCAGATACTATATATACAGTCATATGTCACAATGGGCATCATGAAATGATTTTATCATTGTGTAAATGTCATTAACATGTACTTTCACAAACCTAGATGGTATAGCCTATGACACACCTAAGCTCTATGTAAGGATCACCATCTTTTATGCAGTCCATCATTGACCCAAATATCATTATGTGGCACATGACTGTATATACCACAACTTCTTTATCTGTTCATCTGTCAAGGGAAATTTTATTGTTTCCATGTCTTGGCTATTGCAAATAATGCTGCAATGAATATGGGGGTGCAGATATATAATTAACATAGAGTTTTCCTTTCCTTTGAAAACTTTCCAAGAAATAGAATTACTGGATCACATGGTGGCTCTATTTAAATTTTTTTAGTAATCTCCATAAAATTTTCCACTTTGCTGTAGGA
This sequence comes from Galemys pyrenaicus, assembly GCA_019455555.1. Classification (NCBI taxonomy): domain Eukaryota; kingdom Metazoa; phylum Chordata; class Mammalia; order Eulipotyphla; family Talpidae; genus Galemys; species Galemys pyrenaicus. Next base: position 395,839 of record JAGFMF010011853.1, on the reverse strand, counting down.
GTTTATAATCCCCCAAACAGTGTACAAAATGATCCTTTTCTCCACATCCTTACCAACATTTCCTACCTCTTGTCTTTTTGGTGAAAATCATTTTAATAGATGTGAGACAATATCTCATTATAGTTTTGATTTGCATTTTCCTAACAATTAGTGAATATGAGCATCTTTTCTTGTACATATTGGCCATTCAAGTATCTTCTTTGGTAAAATGTCTGTTTAAATCCTTTACCATTTTTTTAGATTGGATTATCTGTGATTTTGCTATAGAGTTATATGCATTCTTTATGTATACTTAAAGAGTAACCCTTTATCAGATATATGGTTTATAAGTATTTTCCCCATTCTCTAGGTTGTATTTTCATTTTAGTGATCCTTTCTTCTTCGGTGCACAAACTTTTTAGTTTGATGTAGTCCTACTTGTTTATTTTTTTCTTTTGGTGTTTATGTTTAGGTGTCATATCAAAAAAACTTATTTTCAAGATCCATGTCAAGGAGCTTTATCCTTATGTTTTCTTCTAGGAGTTTTAAGGTTTCAAATCTTCATTCAAGTCTTTAATTTATTTCAGGATAAATTTTTGGATGATACAAGATTGGGTTTAACTTCATTCTTTTACTTGTAACTACCCAATATTCCCTGAGCCAATTATTGAAAAGACTATTTTTTCTCCATTGAATTCCATTATAAAATGCTCATTGAATATATTGCTTTATTTCTGGGCTCTCAATTCTGTTCCATTAATAGTGTATGTGTCATTTTATATGATAGTATCATAGTTTTGATTACCACAGCTTTATAATATAGCTTAAAATTAGGAAGCATGATATCTCAAGCTTTGTAATTCTTTCTCAGGATTAATTTGGCTATTTGAGATCTTTTTTAGCCCCATATAAATATTTAAATTTTTTTAACTTCTCTAAAGAAAGCCATTGATATTTTGATAGCTATTGTATTGAAAATATAGATGGGTAGTATTTACCTTATAACAATATTAATTCTTCTAAACCATGAACATGGAATACCTTGCCATTTATTTGTATTTTAAATTTCTTTCATCAATATCTTGTATTTTTCAGAGTAAAAATCTTTCAACCCTTTGCTTAAATTTATTATATTTGATGCTATTATAAATGGAATCATATTTATTTCTTTTTCAGAAAATTTATTATTAATTATAGAAATATTATTGATTTTTGTAGTCTACAATTTTACTAAATTTTTTGATTGTGGTAAAAAGTTTTGGTGGTCTCTCTCTCTATATAAAGTCATGTCATCCGCAAATACAGACAATTTAACATCACCTGTACCAAAATTAAAGCTTTTAATTTCTTTTTATTTCCCTGATTACTCTGGTTAGGATTTCTAGTACCATGTTGAATAGAGTGGTGAGAGTGGACACTTACCTTTTTCCTGATCTTACAGAAAAAGTTTTTAACCAGTCACTACTGAATATATTATTAATTGTGGGCTCATAATATATGTTTAAATGTTGAAGTGCTTTCCTTTTATATCTAATTCATTAAGAGTTTTCATCATGAAAAGATGTCGAATTTTGCCAAATTATTTTTTTGTTCATATTGAGATAATCATATGTATTTCCCCCCACATTCTATTAATATGGCATATCATATCAATTTTTTTACAGATACATCCTTGCATCCCGGGGATACAGCCCACTTGATTATTGTGAATGACCCTATTAATGTGCTGCTGAATTTGTTTTGCTAATATGTTGTTAAGAAATTTTGCATCCATATTCATCAGGGATATTTGCCTACAGTTTTATTTTCTTGTAATGTTCTTTTCTGGATTTGGTATTAGGATAATGCTGATTTTGTACAATAATTTTGGAAGTGCTCTATCCTCTTCGATATTTCAGAAGGGTTTGAGAAAGAGTGACATTAATTCCTCTTTAATTGTTTGGTAAAATTTGCCAGTAAAGTCATCTGGTCATGAGCTTTGTTCAGTGGGAGATTCTGCAATCTCCTTCCTTGTAATTTATCTGTTCACATTTTCTATTTCTTCCTGGTTGAGTCTTGGTTGGTTGTATTTCTAAGATTTTTTTTCCGTTTATTCTAGATTGTTCAATTTGTAGCCTTTTATGATTTTTTTTTTTGACTTGAGTTCTTGTCCTTTACTTGGTTAGTCTAGCTAAATGTTTGTCACTTTTGTTTATCTTTTCAAAGAACTAAATCTTAGTTTTGTTGATCACTTGTATTATTTTCCTATATCTATTTCTGCCTAATGTTTGTTATTTTCTCTCTTTTGCTAACTTTGGGCTCAATTTGTTCTTTTTCCAGGTTCTTGGGATATAGATAGTTTATTTTTATATTTGTTTCTTAATGTAGAAGCTTATTGCTATGTATATCCCAATTTGAACCATTTTTGCTACAAACTTTAAGTTTCAGTACATTGTGCTTCCATTTTATTTATCCCAAAATATTTATTTCTTCATTGATACATTTCTTGTTCAGTACTGTGGTCACTCTTAATCCCTATGTATGCACTTTAGTCTGTGTATGTTTGTGTTTGTATACATACACAGACAACTCCTCTGGGCATCACTCAGAGTATTCACCTCTCTTTTATAATAATATGAATATGTAAAATATGTCAATTCTTAGCATATATTATTCCTAGCATGAATTAATAAAATGATATAACCCCCAAGACATTTCACTGTATAAAAGCTCTTTGATATGTGCTTTCTGATGATGCTGTATTGTACAAGGGAGGCAAATGATTTTGTTTAAGATCATCAGTAGCTTGCTACTTGCTAAATCCAACACAATGTTTTCACTACATACCCTTTTTTGCCCTAATATAGTATTTGAAACTTTCATGTATATCTCCTGAATTTCAAGTTCTACTAGTTTTCCTCCATTTTTCTTTAATTTTCTACTTTATTGCCTTCTATTCTCCAACCCATTGTTTTCATGATAATAACCTTAAGATTGTCAAAAGCACCTCAAATTCACATTGAAAACTAAATTTGTTATCTCCATGCTAATTCCTTAAACTAGATCTTCATTCAATATTCTTTAACATGGAGAATGTTATCACTCTTTCTATAGATTTGCAACTCAGAAAACTGGAAGCTATTTTTCACTTCTCTCTATTTCACTTTTATATGTAATTTACCATCAAATCCTGTAAATTATACTTCTTAAATGTCCATTTTTCTCTATTTTTGCCATTACTATCCTAATTCACTCTGTCATTATCTATTTCCTTTAGTAGCCTCTTAACTGGTCTCCTTGAATCGAATATTGCCCTATTACAATCCATTCTTTAAATTATTGCCAAATGGGTATTAAAAAAATTCACCATGTTACTTCTCTATTTCGGACCCTTCAAATATCTCTCATTGATTTAGAATAAATACCAAAATCATTAATATAACTAAAAAAGCCATCCATGTTGTGGATTTTATCTCACTGTTCAACTTCTTAGGTCATTCTTTCTTGTTTTTACCAGGTTTCTTGAATATGAAGATTTATATATTTCACCACCTCTGAGAAATTCATAACCATTATTGATTGCATACTGTCTCTTCCCATATTGATTACTCTTTCCTGATGAGATTTCTCTTAAGAATACTATGGGCAGTCTCAGTCTATTCACAATCTCTTATTGATTTTGTCTTTTATGTATATGTTCTGAATTATATTTCATCTGGGTCTGTTTATTATTGTTGTTAACGTTTGTTCATGATAGTCTGGGTACTGGCATTCTTTTTAATTCTGAATTGTGAATTTGTATTCAGAAGGTTTTTTGTTGTTGTTATGGTTTTTAATGTGCCAACTTTTGGGTTAATCCTGCTGGAGACATTTGTTACTTGTAGTTGTTTCTGACAGTGTCACCAGAATGATTCACTTGTTATATAAATATATCAGTTTTGGTATTTCTAAAAAAGGCAGGTAGTAGAAAACTCATTTAAAGGAAGGTCTTTGGTAATTAATTTTTAAGAAGGAAAATATTTTTTTATAATCTAGTACCCAGACAATATAGACAGGCTTCAATTGCTAGTGATTTTTTTCTAGTCTGTCCTTATGCTTAGAGTGTGATTACAGAGGATTTTGGATCTATAAGAGGGTCTTTCCAGTTTACATTTTAGTTGTTACTTAAAGATCTATAACTAAAGATAGTATAGATGCTTTAAATTCAGCTAATTCAAACATAATCCATTTTGTCTTCCTATAGATATTTATCTATTTATCTATTTCCTATTGCACAACAGAGTTATCAACACCGAAACCACAGAATCAGCTTTTATGCTTACTTTTCTTTCACTAAGTAATATATAGTCACTAAATCTTGTCATCTCTAACTCTTGATCACACTTGTCCTTTCTCCATCACTTTTTCATTTTCAGTTTCATTTTCTTTAGTATTTCAATAGTTTTCTATTCCCTCCCAGTCACTTACACAGTGATTCATTATGTTTTCTAAAATATAGATCTAATAATGTAATTCATAAACTAAAAAAAATCAATGATAAAATAAAATATTTTTTTAAAGTACTTTAAAATTGCCCTTTCTATAGAGCCTCTTAACATAATATAAGGATATCTTAACTATCGGACTAAACCTATTTTTCTATTTCCATTACATTGGTCAATTCTGTCCTCTAGGAATAAGGCTATTAGCTTATTCTTAAACATACCGTGTTTTTGCATGCCTCCATGCTTTTGTTTATTTACAATGTACTTAAAATGCCTTTCCTGTCCATTTTCCTGAATTAGAAAAATCACACATAGATTTCAAGGTTCATTTCAAGGACAGATATTTTCTGCTAAGGTTTTTCTATTTCCTAACATTCTAATTTCCCCAATTCTTTTCCTAGGAAATTTACTTCCTCTGAACTCTGTTTTCTAGTAGCACTTTTTCTATTGTTCTTTCAATATAGTTTGGAAGAAAATGTAATCCAGATTGTAGGTGCATAACCCAGAAGAGCTAGGAATTCAGGCATGTTAGGACATGTTCTGATGAACTAATAAGACAAACTCAACAACATTCTATTTGCTGAGATGTCTTCTGGAAAATCACTCCAGCTGTGTCCACTGTTGGTGTTCAAACATATTTAGGCATGTGAATCCAATTTACAGATTAAATTTCAATTAATCAATGAAAAACTTGTTTGGAGGAAAGAATAAAGAATCTACACAAGAAAATTTATCTTTAAAAAATAAAGAAGGTATAATTAATATAACTTACTGATATGGAATAATTTAGAAAGGAAAATGGAGGTTTTTTTAAAAAATTCAAATCTGTAGGGAGTTAGAGTTCTAGCATCAGAAAATAAAAGCAATGAGCTAATAAAGTAAATGTATTTCAATATTTTAATATTAGTAACAATTTATGATATTACACCTATCTCCCCTGTTTATAACAGTGATTATACGGAGATTTATTTTCTTCACTTGACTTCAGAGATATTATTCTTTATTTTTTCATCAAGGTTCTTAGCTCTTTCTTCTTTATGCCCTTTGTTGGCTCTCTCTCATCTCCAGACATCTGAAGATTGTAGTTTTCCAAGTTTCAATTCTAAGATGTCTTATCTTCTCTTTTATTTGCACTTGTGTCTTGGGTGATATCATTTTGGATCATGGATTTAAAATAACAACTCTTTATGTTAAATTTTAAAAGCACATCCCATCTTGACATCTATGATTAACTCCAGACTCAATCTAATTTCCTCCTTAATATCTCTGCTTAGGTACATAGCAAATCACCCAAACAAAGCATATCCTAAACTGAATTTTTGATTCTCAGTATCTGCTAACCAACTTGGCCCACAGAATTCTCCATTTCAGCTTATGATAACTCCTTCTTTCTTACTGCTTGAGACAAATTCCTTGCTGTCAAAATGATTTTCCCTTACAATTCACATTGTATATATCACAGCAAATTCTTTCAGCCTTATATTAAAAATACATATAATCTAGATTCCAGTAATTATTGTTTCCTCTACTTCTACCACTCAAGTCTTAACTTATCATCAAATAGTATTTTTTCTAAGTAATCTCTCAGCTTTCACCCATAAAACTTACTCCAATACATGACATAAAAGACAGAGTAACTAGAGACTGAGGTAAGATGGCAAACTAGTAGACTCCTGAAGTTTTTTCTCCCTCTATAAACATAGAACATCAAATTCATTGTAGCAACTACATTTAATAGAGATCTGAGGACTTGGGTATCCATGTGTTCATAGACCACTGGAAGTAGTAGGAAAGCCTGAGACACAGTCACACCAGAAACAATTTTGAGCACTGAGAGAAATACTACCCTTTCATGACTGGCCTTTTGAACCTCCTGGGGCTCACTAGCCATGACAGAAATCCTTTACCCTGGATATAACATTCCTATTGCACTGGCTGGGGACACTGAGAGCATCTGGAGTTGTTTTCAGCTAGTTTTAATGGTCCCAAGAAATGCCCACTCTACTATGTCTGGGCTGAACATGTTTTTTTGGACAGTCTATCTACTATGCAGACTAAAATATCCAGCATTGCCCGAGTCACATCCTGTTACTCTATTCTTTTGTGAGCTTCAGGAGAAGACTATGCCTGCAAACCCATAGATGATCAAAATTAAACTACAGCTGAAGTGCCATTTGTAGTCTGGAACTTCTGGGACAGCATTGCTGGAGGCATCTACCTGATGGAACTTACAGATCTGTTATTTCAAGGATCTGCAACACCCAGAAAGGTTTATGCCATTGGCATTCTGTAGTAGCAATCTCTTTAACCCTCACCACACAACCCCTACATTACAAAATGGTTGATTTTTTTAAAAAAAGATTTATTTTCTTTATTTATGCATACAAGAGCTGGAGTGTAGGCCAGAGGTGCAGGAGGTAAGAGGATTCACTAGAAATGAGCAGACCAAGCAGATTTACTGATATACACTGCTAAAGGGAGCAGCGGGCGAGGCAGGAGAGGTTAGCTGCTCCATGTGGATTAGCTTCCTGTTCTGGGATCAAACTTTTGCTGCAGTGGCTGCCAACAGATTCGTATTGCTGAGACTTAACCCCTTGTGCCACCAGGGATGCCTAAGGTGGGTTTTTGTACCACTACCCATGGTGGTTCTAGAGCTCCAGTCAACCTGATGGGTGATGAAATTTCAACAAATATAAATACAAAAAGAAAGCATTTAAACTAATATCCTAGACCAATATACTGCGATTGTCAATTATAAAACAGGACCATTACATCAAGACTTGGAAGAAAGTTGTCTAGCTTAATCCACATAAATAAAGATAAAGCACTAAACAGAATGAAGAGACAAATAATACATTACAACCTATGGATCAAGACAAAACTCTAGGATATTATCTTTATGTGGCAGAACTAAACAAACTAGAGGCCTCCCTGGTGGCACAAGGGGTTAAGCATTGTACTATGAAGCATCTGCAGCCACTACAACAGGAGTTCAATCCCCGGCCTGGGAGCTCACCCACATGGCATAGCAGACCTCTCCTGCCAAATCTGTTGCTCCCCTCAGCAGTGTGTTTTGGTCAATCTTCCTGTTCTGTCAGGCAGTTCTGTCTCTGGTGAATCCTCTCACCCACCACACCTCTGGCCTGTACCCCAGTTCTTGTATGGATAAATAAATCTTTAAAAAAAAAAAGAGCTGAACAAAATACTTCAAAGCTTACTGAAATTTGGAGAAATGGATTAAAAAAGAGTTTCAAGAAAGAAAGATAAAACATAGAAAAATGTTCAAAAAAATTTAAAAAGCTAGTAAAGCAACTTTTTAACTAAGATACAATAGAGGGGCTCAAAAGTAGTTTTGACTAAGTATAGCCCAAACCTGAAAGTTTAAAGATAGCTTAGTAGAATGCATCCAAAAAGACTGGCAAAAAACTAAAATGAAGTTTAATGAATGGGGCCTCCCTGGTGGTGCAATGTGTTAAGCAACGCACTATGAAGCAAACTGCCACCACTGCAGCAAGTTTGATCCCTGCTGCCAGCCAGAGAGGTGACCCATATGGTGCAGCAGACCTCTCCTGTCTTGGCCACTGCTCCCCTCAGTGTGTGTTTCTTAGCTCAAGCTGCCTGTTCTGTTCTCCACTCTGTCTCTGGTGAATCCTCTCAACCCCCATGTCTCTGGCCTCAAACCCAATTCTTGTGTACATAAATAAATATATCTTAAAAAAAAACAAATTTAATGAATGAAGATAAGATGAAATGTATTAGACAGGATCAAGAAGAACAGCATTTACATCATGGTGTTACAGGGCAGGGAAAGGGGCACCCCAGAACCCCCAAACTTGCTCTCTGTAATGGGTTCTGCCATCTGCAGCATTAAGATAAACATTTAAAACTTTTAATGGATAGGAACTTTAATACAATTAGGGTACAATACAGAATGGACAAGAATATAGTTATTAAGTTAAATATCTAAAGTTACCCATTTCTTTGAGGGTAAAAGTTTAGCCAAATAGGATTGTTCCAAAGCAAGGCCCAAAAGCCTGCCACAAGTTGGAAGTTAGTAGAGAACCATAGAAACGGATTAGAAAGAGTTAGGCAAATTTGGGAGGGAAAAAGCAAAATTAAAATTAAGATGAAAGCTGCCATTGTTAAGTTCCCCATGGGTTTCTCATCCACATCTGTTTCAACTAGTCCAAGACTTAAAAGTAAGCACAGTTTTTTCACATGTCCCTCTTGTACGTGCCTCCTCCAGGTCTCCTTGCTGCTCTCTATCCTGCTTCCTTCTTCCTCCCTTCCTTCTGTCCTCCTCTCTGCAGAATCTTCTTTCCCTGCTCAGCTCCACCCACTTAGGGGGGAACGGGGGATTTCCTGGGGACCACCCTGTAACAATATGGATCACAGAAAGAAAAGTGATAAAAAGCAGTAATAGTAACTGAAGAAATAACAAGCAAGAACTTACCCAAACTGGGGAAGAAAACAGATATCAAGATATTAGTAGCTGAAAGATTTCTAAACATAATAAACCCAGACAGAAAAACAGTGACCTATTAAAAATTAAAAAAAAAAAAGACAAAAATATGATTCGTAAAGCCACTAGAGAAAAATGTCACATATAAGGGAACCTAACAGGACAACCAGCAGATTTCTTAGTAGAAGTCTTAAAAGTCAGATAGGGGATTATCATGATATGGTCAAAGTGTTGAAAGGAAAAGCCATCTGATCAAGAATATGTACCCGACTATGACAAAATTCAAAATTGAATGAGTGATAAAAAGTTTTACATGAAAACAACAATTACAGAATTCATTTCCTCTAAATCAGCTTTGCAAGTATTCTAAAGAACTTCTTTAAAGCAAAATGAAACCTCACTTAGAAGCAAGAGGACAATGAAAATATAAAATATGCAGGGGTAAGAGAGTAAAAATGGGAATTGGGGGAGGATCTTGAGATTAACTTGTACTCAATATAAGATACATTAAAAAGATAGAACCTTATGTAAGAACCTCATGGAAACCTCAGAAAATAAAAATACCTGGAAAAAGCAGTGAAGAAGATAACAGTGGAGTGAGCACAAACACTACAGAAAAGTTTGCTATCCATATGCAAGACAAGAGAGAACAAAAGAACAAAGACAAATCAAAAAAATATCCAGAAAATAGAGTAAATTAACAATAAGTATTTTTATATTAAAATTTCTGTAAATATTACCAGCCTGAATTCAGCAATCAAAAGGCAAATAGTCACTGGCTAATGAAAAAACAAAATCCATCTTTCTGTCATCTCCGTGAAATCCACCTGAGTTACAAACATCAACATGGGCTCAAAAAAAAAGATTAGAGAAACTACATGCAAATGGTACTACAAAAATAACAACAGGGTCTCATTTCCTTCAGATAAAATGAACTTCCAGCTTAAAAAGACAAAAAAGAGACAAGGATGGACATTACATACTGATTAAGTAGTGAGTGTATTGGGAAAACATAGCACTCATTAATATATGTGCATCAAATAAAGGAACATTAAAATATATAAAGCAACTATTCAGACCCAAAGTGAGACTTTGACAGCAACACAATGGTAGTTAGGGATTTCAATACCCCACATACATCAATAAGCATATCAACCAGACAGAAAATCAACAAGGAAACAGTAGCCTGTATAGAGGAATTAGACCAAATGGAGTTAGTAGATATTTATAGGGCACTCCACAAAAAAAAAAAAAAAAAGTTGAGTACAAATTCTTCTCAAGTGCACATGGAAAATATTTGATTATTGACCACATGTTGGGTCACAAAACAATTGTCAATAAATTTACAAAGATTCACTGGCTTCTTTTCGCATCTCATACATTGCACATCCAAGGTTCTTCTCTCAGAACTAACAGTTGTCTCTTCTCCCTCAAATTGGCAAGCACATTTTTTATGTCAGAGTCTCTATTTGAACTCTTTTGTGTGGCTTGTTTTTTCTTCAGACATTGAACATCTTATTCCTCCATTTAATTAAGGTTTTGCTCAAATATTATCATCTTAGAAATAATTTCTCTTAAGTTACTTACTTAAATGTCACCTTCCCATCTCCCATCACTCTCTATTTCCTTATGAAAATAATGCATGTATGTCTTTAAATACTTATCTTTCTTTCTCACTATATTGCAAGCTTCAGAATAGCAAGGTCTCAATATTTATGTTCAATACTAATTTTTGAGCTTTTTTAGAATTGTGTTTAGTACATAAAAAAGGCAGAAAAATGTCTTCTGAGTGAATCAATCATTTTAAACATAATAGGACTAATAAATGTAATGTTAAGGGAGAAAGACCCTCCTGAATGGATTACACAAATAAGTTATAGACTTCAACCCCCATTCCAAACCTACAAAATTCAAAAACTACAAATCCCATAAAGTCATTATCAAAAAGCAGATCACTGGGACCTAAAAGTGAAGTTAAGCAGCCAGGCTGAGTATAAAAGCAAACATGTAGGCCTTGGGGGTCTCTCTTTTCTTTGGAAGTCAACTCTCAACAATGTCTTTGGGTTCCAGCTCCAAAAAACTGGTAAAACATTTAACAAATCAATATCCTTCTCTTCCCCTTTTGTTAGTCTCTGTGCTATTTCCCCTTCCCTTGTAAATAAAACCCTTTATTAACCTTTGTTGTGTATACCTGCAGTTAAGGCGTTACAAGTGCCTTTCAAGCACGGGTGAGGACCCAGTCAGGCAAACCCATTTTATTTTATTTTTTATTTATAATTTTTTAAAATTTACATATATTTGACATCAATTGTAATCCCCATGTATTCCCCATCACCATCTCACCAGTGCACCATCACCTCAGTCCCCCATGCTCCAGTCTGCCCTCAACCCTTCCCTTCTTCCCTCCCCACCAAGTGTCCACAGTGTGTCCTTGTCTTTTCATTTTTGGTTTTTGTGTCTTTATTGTTGTTATTATTATTATTATTATTGTTCTTGTTCCTTATTTGGTTCCCTTATATTCCTCCTAGGGTTGCCCTGTAACAGTTATACTATCAAAACCTTGAAAAAATTTAGATGTGTCCAGAATATTTTTTTAGAGCCATAATTAAATAATTCAACTATATTTTGCCTATTCTATTTTATGTCATAAATGGAAGAAATTATTTGTGTCTCATAAAATGAAGGGGTATAAGAACATCTGATGGCATATTTTGTTCATATATGTAACAGTTTGTAGCTATCTGATGAGAATGTTCATGAATCAGGAACTCAGGTGTGAAGATAGTTTGGTTGTTTTGACGAGTTTGCCAATTTATATTTGTTTATGTAATCATTTAATTTACATCCATTATAAAGATTTCTGGAGCTAGGAAGCACATATCTACTTTATTCCTCCTGAATCATAAAAATTTCACTTGCATTTCAGTACTTGATGTCTTTTAATTGTTTATACTATGATGTATATAAAGTATATCTAACATTTTTAAGACTGTCAACAATCTGATAGATGTTCAGTAAATATTTGTTAAATAAATGAACAAGTAAAAAAATAGCAAAAATAGAATAATCTGTACTATGTGCCACTATATGATCTCAAGTCAGTAGAAGAGATGTAAAAATTAAAGCTTAGATACTATAGAGACAAAAACTAGGCAAATCAGTGGTTATATGGAACTGAGGATATGAATAGGGACATAAGAAAAGTTTGGGAAAATGAAATCTCCTAAAACTGGGTTGTGGTGAGGTCACACAATTTTGTATCGATTCATTCAAAATCTCTGTATTAAATACTTATGGGTATATTTTATAGTATGAAAATTATACCTTAATAAAACTATTTAAAAGTTTATGTGACAGCTTAGGATATCACAGGTACTTCAAAGGTCAAAGTGCAAAAATGGAAATTTAGAGAAAAATATATTCAGTTTCCCTTAATATTTATTTGGGACAAATATTACATTGTGATATATATATTTCATAATATTGCTAATGAATGCAAACCTTTTAATATTATCATAATGGATTAGGAATAATTATAAAAATGAACTATGAGTTCTATAATGAAAATACATAAAAATCATGCATATGATTTTATAAAAACAACTTTATTTTATTCTATACTATAGAGTGTAATTTTAATTTGCATTTCATGTACATTTGCTCCTCAAACTCAAACATAATATATGTCATTTACTTATTAGGAAACTACTTTTCTTCACATAATTAAAATTGAATACATGTCAAGTTATGATAATAAAAGTCAATATATTATGAATATTTAAGATGTATATTACACTGTACATTATAATGTAACATTTAATAATATAGTGAATCTAAAATAATTTTCCTTAAAATCATTTCTATATAATTATCATTCAGATTTCTCTAGAGAAACAAAACCAGTAGGAAAGTGTGTATGTATACGCACACATATAGACATGTACTATACATATATACGTATATGTGTGTGTGTATAAGACAGAAAAAGAGAGACACTTAAAATAATTGATTCAGATGACACATCATTGTGGATCTAGCAAATTTGAAATTCACATCGAAGACAAACAGATTGGAGACTCAGGGAGTTATAAGGTAGATTATATTTTTCTCCAGGAAACTATAGTTGTCACTCTTAAAATCTCCATGGATTGGATGGAGCTCACTCACATTATTGAGGTTGTCTTTCTTACTTAGACTCACTGATTGTAGATGTTAATCACCTCTACAAAATAACTTTACAGCAGCACCTAGATTTGTGTTTAACTAAATAACTAGGTCCTACAGTCTAACCGAGTTGGTACATAAAATTAAGCATCATAATAACTATTTGTGCAAAAAATCACAAACTATTTTCAATAGTTCCAAGAAAATTTTAAAATTATCAATTGCTATGAAACGAGGTTCAATAAAAATACACGAATGAATAAAATATGCCACAAGGCACTGGAGAAAAACAATAGCTTTTATAAATTGTCTTTTTATATTTATGGAAATATTTGCTTTAAGAAACCGTGAATAGAAACTGTAATATCTAAAACAAAGATTTCATGACAAAGATGCTAAGACTCACAGAGCCCACTCTTAATTTCCTGTTATGTCAATCTTGACAGCGAGCACTACCATGGAATCTTAGAATACCTCAAAGCACTTTTGAAAACTACCGGTAAGCCTGAATCATAAAGACAAATGTATCCAGGAATAAGCCAAATAAAATCGAGTGAAACCTATCAGGAATTGGCACTTTGCTTCATTGCCATGGAGACAATGGGGAGCAGTGGGGTCTGTGGTATAACAGAACAAGCAGATCCTGTCTGAAACTGCCATCTGCTCCTCAGTTTTTGCTAATTGTTACCCTAAACAAATGCAGGGCCCTGCTGGCAGACCTCCTAATTTTCCAACTACTGAAAATCAACATTTTATGTAAGATCTCTTAATATAAAAAAAAGTTTTAAAAAAGATTTATTTATGCATACAAGAACTGGGGTAAAGGCCAGAAGTGTGGGGCTGAGAAGTGAGAGGATTCAATTAGAGACAGAGTGGGGAGCAGAACAGGCAGATTGACTGAAACACACTGCTGAGGGAGCAGTGGGCTAGGCAGGAGAGGTCTGCTGTTCCACGAGGTGGTTCATCTCCCTGGCCAGGGATCCAACTTGCTGCAGTGGCTATAGATAGCCTCATAGTGTTGCGACTTAACCCCTTGTGTTACCAGGGAGGTCCTTATAGTCAAAATTTGAGTTTTCAATAAAGCCTCAATTTTCTAGTTTGTAACTAATTTTAAGGAAGATTTACTACTATAGAATGAAGAAAACATGTTGCAGATCATATTTAACTACCTGCTTCAGTGTCTGGCTTTTAATATCAATTTCAAATCATTTTGAGATTTGTCAAGTATCAGTAACGTTTTTTTTAAATATTTCCTCTTGTTAATTCATTCTTAAAATATATAAAGTTTAGATATTTTTGAATAAGCAAACGAAGAATAAATGTGCTTTTACTAGTTATATATTTGCATTTGATTTTTGAAAGTCCTTCCCTGTATTAAAAACTACACTCCATCTCACAAACTAAATTTTACCATGTGCTCTTTATAATACAAAAAGAAATGCTACCTGAATAGCAATTAAACAATTAGGAGGGAAAAAATATTCCACATTTATAGTTTTAAGATAATTAGCAACTTATTTTAAAATTTTTGGTTATCAAATGAAGTATATATTTTTTAGAAATTATATAGATATGATGCTTTAATTTGCCCAACACACATCACATCACATATATACACAAACACACACACAGTTTGCAGCACTTTCACTCTATTAAATGATCCTAGTTTGCACAATTTTTATTCTTCCCTTCAACTGTAGAAAAATTATATTTGGTAATTTGTGATGAATAAAAAGTTTGGCTTACTTAGAAGGAAGGTATGAAAAATTATCATTGAACATTTATAGAGAAAAAATTATTCATACTTCATTTTTTTTTCCTAGTGAGGTGGTGGTTGTTAGTTTTCTTTCTTTATTTACTCTAACAAGGCATATTCAATTTTCTGTCCCACTCAAAAGAAAATAAACAGCATTGTGATTACTTGAAACACAATAATTAGATAGAAAAGGTGCAGAGTATTTTTATAGAGCTTTCACTTGGTCATGTGAATGTGTTCAAGGTTGTTTTGCATTGGCCAGGTTCCAACCACTGCAGCAGCATCTGTTACTAACCAGGTTTATCTATCCTTTCAATTCAAATTGCATAACAGAGTACAATTATGTAGGATTTTTGACAAATATTTTCTATTTTTCTGCTGGACAGGATATAGTACCATACATTGCAAAATAACAAATTTGGAAAGAAAAATATAATTTGAAACAGAATGAAATGCTTTTGATCTATACTCTTTGCATTTTTGTATTAAGTTAAAAGAATGAAACTGATGAAATTTCACACATTTCTCAGCATGTCATACCAAGCACGGCATGCTTGAAATGTGATCTTTGTTTCAGTTTGGCCACACAGAGTAGACATGAATAAGAGATGTCTTTATACTGTGTGTGCTAGTTAACAGAGACACCTCCAGAGAAAGGCATTTGCAAACAAATCCATGAAAAGATTTGTATAGCACAGGTTTTGCTTTGTTTTATATTTGTGTTTGGAGTAACAAAATAGGGTCAGGTGCACAGGTCTTGTCAGAGATTTGAAGAATTGATAAAAATTAGTTTGTTAAGCAATAACATCTATAGTATTTTATTCTGCAAGCAAGAACATAACAGGCTAAATTATTTTGGGGAAGGGCAAGAAAATAACAATTTTGAACCTCCAAATCTGATTAACCAGTAACTTAGATTTTTCATTCCCATTTAGAACTCTGTATAATTTTCTTCAAATTATTGTGTGTAAACTTCATCATCATTTTTAGAGGGAGAGTTAGCATACCTCATAAAATGCAGCTTACGTTTTTTTTGCAATATAGGAAAAATATTCTAGAAATTCAGACTGTTCTTAGATTTCATTATGCTATCTTTGCTAAAGTAATGACACACTGCAGGTCCTAACAGTTACTCAATTTTGTGGCAACTATTCCCCAACTTAATTTTACCAAGATAAAATGTGAATTTGTTAGAATAACATATGACTGTTGATGGACTGGAGTAAGAAACCTACCATGACCAGAGTCAATCTTTATACAAATATATAATGAAAACTTTCAAGTTAGCATGAAATTCAAAATTACCTAAATAAAGTGTTTGGTTTAATGCCCTGTGATCATGCAAATACACAGAAATACACTTAAAGATATAGACATACCCCCCTTAGAAATACAGAATAAGAAAATTTAAGGGAGAAATATAATTTTAAAATATTTTAAAGAGACACAGAGCAAAAGATTGTGCCAAGAGGAAAATGCATGATAAATGGAGGAGGGTAAAGTATACAAGTTTTGTCCTAGCCAGAGCACATTAAATGAAAATGGTAGAATTATTAAAATTATGCCAGAATAGCAGGTGTAAATTGGATCATTCTGGGAAATGTGAGATAATTTATCAATGTAAGATTACTTCACATTTGGATGTTACTTTTTTATAGAAAAAAGTAAACTTAATTTTTAGAACAGTTTTACACTCACAGAAAAATTCAGCAAAAAACACAGTTCTCATATACCCCTTGAAACCACACACAAAAATTCTCCTGCTGACACAACCCCCCCCCCACTAACAATATGCCAAATCACAGTGGTACATTCATTATAACTGAGGAACTTATAGACATATTGACACATCATTATTATTTAAAGTCCATAGCTTACACCAGGGTTCACTTCTGGTGTTTTATGTTCTATGGATTTTGAGAAATGTGTGGTAAAATATATCCACCGTTAGAGAACCATACGGAATAATTTGATTGTCCTAAAAAATCCTCTTTGGGGCCCTCCAAGGTGGCTCAACAAGTTAAGCAACGCACTATGAAGCAAATCACAGCCACTGTAGCACGAGTTCTATCCCTGGCCAAGGAGGTGACCCACATGGCACAGCAGACTTCTCCTGCTTTGTCCACTGCTCCCCTCAGCAGTGTAATTAGTTAATTTGCCTGTTCTGTTTCCCACTCTGTCTCTGGTGGGTCCTCTCACCATTCACACCTCTGGCCTTTACCCCAGTGCTTGTATGCATAAATAAATAAAATCTTTAAAAAAAAATCCTCTTTGCCCTACCTATTCATACCTCCCTCCTCCATAAGTCCAAGCAACCAATGATCTTTTTACTGTACTCATAGTTTTGTCTTTCCCAGAATGTCATAGAGTTGGAACCACACAGTACGTACAGATTGTACTCCTGTTAGATGGTCTTTTTTCACCTAATAGGCATTTAAATTTTCTCTGTCTCTTTGTGGCTTGTTAGCATATTTCTATTTAGGCTTAAATATATTCTTTTGTCTGGTTGTTCCAGTTCATTTTTCCATATACCTACAGAAGTATATCTTAGTTGTTTTCAAGTTTTAGCAATTATGAACAAAGTCACTATAAATATCTGTGTGCAGGTTTTGGGGCAAACATATGTTTATAATTCATTTCAGTGAACTCCAAAGACCATGATTACTGAATTACATGGCAAGAGTATATTCAGTTTTATAGAAAACTGACAAAGTATCTTTCAAAGCCGTTGTACCATTTTACTTTCCCACCAGCAATGAATGTTTCTGTTGTCCTACATCCTCACCAATTTTTGTACTTTCAGTGTTTTGATTTTTGACTCTCTGAATAGATGTATATGACAATCATTTTTGTTTTAATTTACAATCCTTTAATAATTTAAGATGCTAAACATCTTTTAATATGCTTTCTTGTCTGTATGTCTTTATTAATGAGTTGTATGCTTAGGCTTTTGTCAATTTTTTAGTCGTGTAGTTCATTGTCGCCTTGGATTTTAATAGCATTTTGCAGATTTTGGATGAGCCTTTATCAAATGGGTCTTTTGTAAATATTTTCTCCGAATTTGTGACTTATTTTATCTTTCCTTTGTCATTATTTTTTTGCTGATCTGAAGTTTTAAATAATAATGAAGTCTAGTTTTTCAACTATTTCTTTCACAAGATCAAGTTATTTTTGTTCTATTTTAAAAGTCACCATCATATGCAAGGTCATTTAAGTTTTCTCCTAAGTTCTCTTTTAGGAATTTTATCATTTTATATTTATATCTATAATCTGTTTTTAATTAACTTTTATAAAGATGGAAGGTCTGGATCTAGATTCATTTTTTGTATGTGGGTGATCAGTTGGTCCAGTCAGCACCATTTATTGAAAGTACTGTTGTTCTAGTATATTGTCTTTGTTCCTTCCCAAAGATCAGTTAACTATATTTATGTAGGTCTGTTCTCTCAGCAACACCCTGTTGTCTTGATGACTATAACTTTGCAGTAAGCTGTGAA
This sequence comes from Galemys pyrenaicus, assembly GCA_019455555.1. Lineage (NCBI taxonomy): Eukaryota > Metazoa > Chordata > Mammalia > Eulipotyphla > Talpidae > Galemys > Galemys pyrenaicus. Next base: position 377,521 of record JAGFMF010011853.1, on the reverse strand, counting down.
GTTGGGTAGTCATCCTGCCAATTTTGTTCTTTTTGTCCAATATTAAGTTAACTATTCCTACCCATGAGCATGAGGTATCTATATTTCTTACTTCTCTTTTATATCTTTCACTAGAGTTTATTGTTTACCTTATGTAGATTTCTATATATTTTATGAGATATATATTAAAGTGTTTCGTTGTAGAGGCATCCTAGTATGAATGAGAATGTATTTTTGATGTCAAAATCCCTTTCTTCATTGCTGTTATATAGGAAAGTAACATTTGTTGCAAGATGATTTTTGTCCATTGCTTTGGATTTTCTACTTAGACAAATATGCCATTTGTGAATGAAATTATTTCCATGTCAGTATATTTTTCTTTTCTTTTCTAGTCTTGTCTTATTATTTTGACTACTATTTCTAGTGAAATGTTGAAAGGAATGGTGAGAGGGAACATCTTTGCTGTTACCCTGATCTTAGCTGGAAAACATCTAGTTTCTTCTCATGAAATGTAATATTCATTATAGATTTTTTTTGTAGATATTCTTTATCAAGTTGAGGAAGTTGACATTATTCTTAGTTTACTGAGAGCTTTTATCCTGAATAACTGTTAGATTTTGTCAAATGTGAGGGTTTTTTGCAACTGTTTTTTTTAAAGATTTATTTATTTATGTATACAACAGCTGGATACAGGCCAAAATCATGGGAGATGAAAGGATTCACCACAGAGTAGAAAACAGAACAGGCAGATCAACTGAAGCACATGGCTGAGGGGAGCAGCAGAGGAGACAGGAGAGGTCTGTTGCACCATGTGGGTCATTCCCCTGGCCGGCAGCAGGAATTGAACTCATGCTGCAGTGGCTGCTGTTTGCTTCATAGTGTATTGCTTAACCCACTGAACCACCAGGGAGGCCCTTCTTTTGCAACTTTTGATAGATCATGTGATTTTTCATTTTTAGGCTGATGCTGGGATGGATTATATTAATTGATTTTTGAATGTTGACTCAGTCTTATATACCTTATCCCACTTGTTCATGGTAAATAATTATTTTTAATTGTTCTTATTAATTATAATAATAATTATTGTTTAGAATCAATAATTAATAATTAATAATATTTCAGCCTTTTAATTGCTAGATTTGATTTGCTAACATTTCATTGAGGTATTTTACATCTTATTCTTAACATTTTAAAAATTTTTTATATTAAATTAATTTATTCATATATATTCAATATTAGTTGTAGTCTCCATGGAGATCCCATCACCATTTCACCAGTGTACCATCAACTCAATCTCTTGTGCTCTTTCTGCCTTCATCCCCTTTAACCCCCCAAGGTGCCTTTAATTTGTCTTTGTCTTTTTGTTCTTGGTATGTTTTCTTTATTTCTTTTTTTTTGATTGTTATTGTTCTTTTCCTTGAGTCCTCTTTTTTTGTTCCTTTATATTCCTCCTAAAAGTGAAATCATCCAATATTTTTCTCTTGCCTTTTGACTTATTTTACTGAGCATAATTCCTTCTGACTCCATCCATGTTTCTACAAATGACTCTAGTTTATATTTTTGATTGCTGAATAGTATTCCATTGTGTATATGTACCACATCTTCTTGATCCAGTCATTTATTTTGGGGCATTTGGGTTGTTTCCAGATCTTACCAATTATAAATAGTGCTGCAATAAGCATGGGGTACAGGTATTCTTTTGAATCAGGGTTTTTGTGTCCTTTGGGTAGATCCCTAGGAGCAGTATTACTGAGTCATATGGTAGCTCTACTTTTAGTAAACTGAGGAACCTCCATACGGCTTTCCATAGTGGTTGGATTAACTTGCATTCCCACCAGCAGTTTGTTGAGTTCCTTTTTCTCTACATCCTTGCCAGCATTTGTTGTTGTTGGTTGTTTTGTAAGAATGTGCCATTATTACTGGTGTAGGGTAGCGTCTCATTGTTAACAGTTTTTTTTTTAATGTCTTTATCTGGTTTTGATATAGGGTCTTCTTGGTCTCGTAAGATGATGTAGTAAGTATTCATTCCCTTTGTTTCTGTCTTCTAGAATACATTGTAGAGAATTGATTAAATTATTCCTTACATGTTTGTTAAGAGTTCACAAGAGAACCTATATGGGTCTGGTGCTTTCTGTTTTGAAAGGTTATGAATTATTAATTCAATTTTTTAATAGATGTAGAGTGATTCAAATTGCCTGTTTCTTCTTGCATGAGTTTTGGCAAATGTGTGCCTTCCTAGGAATTTGTCCAGTTCATCTAACTTAACAAATGGGGGTTGGGCATGTTTGTTATAACCTTTTTATTCCTTTATTGTTCTTTTAATGTTGATCTTAATTGTGCCCTTTTTAAATTTCTACTATTAGTAATTTGCACATTTTTATTTTTTTTAGCTAAACCGTCTAATTAACCTGACTTCATTGATTCTTTTAAAGAAGTAGCCCTTGTTTTTTTTTTTTAATTTTCTTTATTAATTTCTTTTTTTCAATTTAATTGATTCTGCTGGATTTTTATTTATATATTTTTCTTTTGATTTAACTTGTTTTTCTTTTTTTTCTAAATTTATTTATTTATGCATACAAGCACTGGGGTACAGACCAGAGGTGTGGGGGGTGAGAGAATCCACCAGACAGAGGGGGGAACAGCACAGGCAGATCAACTGAAGCACACTGCTGAGGGGAGCAGCGGGCGAGGCATGCTGTGTCATGTGGATTACCTCCCCAGCTGGCAGCAGGGATCAAACTCGTGCTTCAGTGGCTATGGTTTGCTTCATAGTGCATTGCTTAACCACTGTGCACCATGGAGGGCCCTAATTTGTTTCCCTTTTTAAAAGTTTACTAATGTATATTCTCATTTTCACTGGGTACATTATCCTCTGTTAAGACCTCCAGGTACATTAAGCACTGGTAAAATAGCTTTTCCTGTGGGATCAGCAGAACTGAATGGTCTGGTGCACTTCAACATTGTTACTTTCCTCCTCTCCTAACAGGAAATTTATGGGGATTTTCTTCAGTATTCACTGGGAGAACTGGGTAATCTCCTGGAGGTAAAACGTGTAAGAATGGGGATATATCTATGGCTGAGTCCTTTTGGAGTTGTTTATACTGAGCATCAAGAAATTTGTCAAGTTTGGTTCAGACATTCCTACTAGAGAAATGTTTTCCATGGTGGTTTATGCTGGCAAGAAGATTCTGTTCCAATAAGTTGGGATTTACTGTATCCATGTGTCTGTCTCTAAATAAAGGTCAACAGCTTGCCTTTTCCCCTAACTTCTCTCACTGAAGAATTGTAGTTGATTTTTTTTTCATTTTATTCAGCTTTTTATATGTCATTATGTCATAGTGTGAATATTAAGGCCCTTATATGCCAGACTGGAAACTGGAAATCTGGGTACTACTGTTTGTTTCCATGTTCAAGGCACTTCCAAGTAAGATGTTTGGTTGGTTTCCTTTGAGTTAAATGTTGTACCAGATCTCAACATCTGAAGAATTATAATGCACCAGAAGGCAAGGATTCCTTATTTTCACATTAAAGTTAGTGACGGAAACTATGAAACAGGGTGCTTTCAATACCCAGCATCACAGTGAAAACTTTTTCAGTCTTCAGAGGTTTTGAAAATGACTCACAGGTATAGTTGGTTTGAGGAAACAGATGTGTTTCTGAAGAGTTGTGTGCAAATTGAATTTTTGTTAATTGAGTCTTATTTAGAATTCATTTTAGTACAGCTAGCTGTTTAAAGTAGCCCTTTGGTAAATTCTTTTCTGAAATGAATCATTTATTTCTAATTTATTTTTTTTTGCAAATGCAAATTTTCATATGTGACACTTTCTTAAACTTATGTGTGAATTCTAGGCCTGTGTTGAAAACAGAGCATACTTGTAGTTTTGATAACAATAGAACTCATTTTTCTATAATTAAAGAAAATGTTGTGTGGGTGTAGTGTGGTAACATATACCCAAAGGTTGTGAGACTTTAGCTTTCAATCATATATAGTGCTGTAAACCAGTGTTGCTTCAATAAAAATAAATAAAATGAAAAAAAAGCTGTTTAGAAATATCTTGTTTTATCCTATCTATAGTGTTTTATTTGTAGGCAGAAGGACTCTCAAATTATGGGCTTGAATAGCAACAATTTGTAGCAAATAAATAAATAGCCAGATGTTCAATACTGGATTGGTTAATATAACATTAAAATTACAGATTCAAATGATACTTCAGTGGTGATTCTTATTCTTATTCTTATTCTATAGGTCAAGTGTAGGGTCCAGGGATGTGTCTTTTTAACATACATTCTTCATTACTTGGTAATAGCATTAGCTACTATGGATATATAAATTTAAATTAATTAAAATTAAATTCAATTCCTCTGTGACACTAATCACATTTCAAATGCTTAGTAACCACACGTAGCTGATGGCTTCCATATTGGATAGCACAGGTTATGAAACATTTTAATAATCTTTGAATGCACTATTCAACAGCATCACAGCCATTATAAAAACAGGCAATTTTAGGAAACATTGGTTTAATTACAAGAGGACTCTCATCAGAATCAAAACACTAAGGTTTCAGGCTCTAACAGAGAAACAGTTTTCTGTGGAATTTGTTTATTTGTTGTTCTAAGCACCATCAGGAGCCATCATTATAAAAATTTTTAAAAAGTTGTCACTTTCTTAATATTTATCTGATGAATAATCTTGTTTGTCCTCCTCATAGGTATGACTATATAATGAAAAGATAGTTTTCATTGTTCACATATGAAATTCAGTTTCATTACTTTAGAAACATACCTTGAAGATTACATGAGCAACAACACAATTATTGAAAAACACATAAATAATATTGATGAATTCCAAGTCAAGTAGTAAATTTTGTCTGGTGATATTTTCCAAGGGAAAATTTAGTGGAAGGCAGGAAATGTGTTATTGGATTCATATGTTGTATTAAAAGATAGTATAGTACCTCAGAAAATAATCAACGTGTAGAAAAACTTTGGTTTATAGACTGAAATGGTATCATTCCTTTTTTTTTTTATTATAGATAACTAAGTTGAAACAGAAAATCTTATCTATATGCTCTCTGCCTCAACTTCTCCCTTTATAAATAAAGGAATAATAATAGTTCCCACTTCATTTGTGTGTTGTAAGGACAAAATAATAAACAAAACAACACCTGGAACAATACTACATACCCACACCAAGGAATTTATACATTTTTAAATACCCTCATCAACAGCATCACAGAATTATTTACATAACTATTATTTATGTAATATTATATATTTAACTAATATTATATGGTTATTTACATAGACCTATCTGTATCATATTATTTTAAAATATAATTTACCAGGTTCCACATTATATGTAGATTCAGTTAAAGTGCCTGGGATCTAGGCTATATCTGGCAAAAGAAGAGCTGATTGCAAAATCTGCTTTGTCCTGTAGAGCTGAAATTTTGTTCTCCAGAACAGTCAACATAAATCTTAAGAGAAATTGAGAACCCTGAATACCTAGGTATATACCAGTCTTTAGGACAATGAAGGAATTTATAAGCACTAAAAATAGCAATAAGCATTTCTATCTTTATTTTTGTAAAAACAAAAACAAAAAACTATTGAAATAAATGTTCTATTTATAATAATTACCTAGAGGTGAAGTGACAAAGCTCCTGTCTTTTTCTTTTTTTTAAATTCAAACAACTGATGACCTATGATGTGTAAGGCTACAAACTAAATGTCACTTTCCTAGTTTGAGTGCTTGCCAGAATTTCAGTGTTTCTGACAAGGATTACATATTTAATATGGTTATTCTTTAACTTGTTTTCTAAGCCTCCAGCTAGTAGTTGGTCTTGCACTTGCATGTTATGGTCATCTTTCCACGGTAAGGTCAGTGATTCTGACAGGATGTGTATTTTTCACTCTATAAGATATAAATTTAAACAGCATCATATCTGACTGGAAGGAAGTATCATTCGTTGTTCTGGTTTTGACAGATAAACCTTTGTGAAGAGTGAAGCTCTTCAAATCCAGCCTGGCGCATAATTCACCACAGGACTTCTGGTAACAGATCAAAAACCAAAGGAGAACACCATTTTATAGAGTTTAAAGTAGTCATTTTTAAAAATGAAACCCTCACACTTAAAGTACATTTAAAGATCAAGTAACTCAAGACAGTATGCTCTGAATAACCTCCCAAGAACCTTTTGTGAGGTATATAAAAGACTGCTTTGTTTTAAACATTTCTCAAATATTCCTCATTTCCTATGGAGTCATAACTAGAGACCTTGATTTTGCATGTTCCTTAGTAGTTGCTGCCCACTCATCACCTAGTTGATCTTACAGTTCCCTTTCCCACCCACCACGCTCACCACATGGATTTTCCTTATGTTTTATGGCCCCCTCTGTTCCCACACAAAGCCCATATTTCATTCCTTTCTCTGTCAAGAGCTTAATGCCTCCATTATCCCAGACATTACTAAGGAAGCAAGTCAACTGGAGATGTGAAAGATAAGGACACAGATATTTTTCCAAAGCTTTCCTCTAACTATCTGATTAATATCTTACTGATAAAAACTTCATCAGAAATCCCTGTTCTCCTTCCTTCTTCCTGAAAAAGTTAGAATCTCGTATGTTCACCTTTCCAGTATTACCTTATCTCAGAGTGAAACAACATAAAGTATATTAAACAGGTTCATTTACATGAACCATCAAAGAAAAGTGAATCTAAATTGATTGTATTACCTGTAGTATTCACAAACTGGATTTGGGAGTAGAATTACTTAAAATTTTGATAGTAATATAGATTGTTGTACCCCATTCCAGAATCAGCATCTGTAAAGTGGGGCCTTACAGATATGATTTTCTTAAATGTTTCCCAGGAGGATTTGATAGTGACTGGACAGACGTTTGGGAACTCACTCAGGCCTGCAAACTAGATTCTCATTTAAAATATTAGGGCAGTAAGAGAGAAGGTGCTGGGCTGATTATGAATACTTAATTTGCCTATATTACTCTGGATAAGCACAGATAATTGAGAGTTGGTTTATTGATATATAGAAAATATCACAAAAGAATATAAAACATCCCAAGCAAGAAAGGAAGATGGAATTCTTGCCTAACAGGAGATTTGTTTTTATCTTATACAGCTTAGCAAAGAAGAAAAAACAGATCATAGTTCAAAGCAGTAGCAGAGAGATCACAACAACTAGACTGCCGATGAAGCAGGTTGCTATTGTCCTGAGTCAAATTTAGAGTTTTTGGATCAAAAAGATATGGTGTATATGCACAACGGAACACTGTTTAGTGATCAAAAAAATGTAAAATCAGCCATTTGCAGCAACATGGATGGAGCTGGAAGAGATTATGATAAACAAAATAAGCCAGGTGAAAGATAAATACAGGATGGTGTTACATACATAAACACACATGTGTGCACACACACATATATGTATATATGTATATATGATGTGGGATATAGAAAAAGCAAACAAAAGATCAGACAAAGACAATCATAAAACCAACCCTCGAAAGCTGACCATAGATCTAATGCATCCAGAGGGAAAGGTGAGAATGGGAGCAGAGCTCATTGGACTATGGTGGAAGACAATGGATACTTTGGTGGCGAATGAGTTACTGTGACCACATTTGAGGGGAGAAATCCTATACAGTCAAAAAAGGGAGGGAGAAGGATCAGAATGAGGGAGGGAAGAGCACAAGAGACTGTGGTGATGGTGCACAGGTGAATTGGTGGTGGAAATTCTATGTGAACTACATATGGGAAAAGAAAGCAAACATTGCTTGAAAGCAGACTTACAAGTGAAATTTTAAAAAAGTTTGTTTATAAGGAAAGTGAATTAGAACAGAGACACAGAAAACATGAACCATGATGTAAAACATATATAAATTTAAAAAAATTAACAAGGATGTAAAACAATGTCATTTCATGAAAAATAATAAGTAAATAAAAACAAATTCAGATTGTGTTTACCCTGCAAGTTCTTACATAATTTTATCATTTTCTTGCCTTCTTTTTAAGTAGTCAGCATCACTTCTCTTTAAGTTCTCAGGGAGGTACACATTGAGGATGCTTGCTTGTATATTATATATTATATTAGCATTAAAACATTGCTCTTATCATTTATACTTGCCAATAGTCAAAACAGAATGGTAGTAAGAAAGGTAAAATCATTACAAACACAGAGATATAAAATGACCATGTAGTAATGATTTTATTTAAGTTGTTATTAATGAGGGACTTGGCAACTTTTGCAATCAGTTCAAACAACACATTTATAGATCTGGAATACTAAAATTAACATGCAAATGTAGACAAAGTAGCTTTTTTTTTTTTTGGTAGAGAGCCTCCCTCCTCTGGAGAGAAGTCATTTGTGTGTTCATACACAAAGATCATTTGCATTATTATTGTCAATTCCTTACAATTTTTAGAGTTATAAAATACCTCAAAGGCAGCTAAATATGAGAACAAGATAAACTGGAAGGTGTGCTTTAAACAATGCATAATTTTCCATTGAAGCATTCATGTTTCCCTAATACCTTCTCATTGCTATTAAATTTCTATCTGTGTGACACTCAAATCTCTCCTAACTTTGTTTGCTTTATTTTCTTTTCTTGATTGGTTAAGTCCTCTTACCTCTAATGACCACAATTCTTATTTTTTGATAACTTTGATTATATTACAAGGCAACCACAACAGAAACAGTGGTTAACTGGGCCCAAACTCCCATGCTTAAGAACTCAAAACAAGACTGAAATGCAGACTTAGAAGAGAAATTAAAAAAAAAAAAAAGTTTGTTTATAAGGAAAGTGAATTCAAACAGAGACAAAGAGAAAACAATTGGCTGACATGTCCTACCAACAATAACACCTGAGCTGTGAGACAGCAGGTTGCAAGTCAAACCAGAAAAGCAAGAGAGTAAAAGCATGCACGTGCACTTATTCACTTTCAAGCCCAACATGACCACTGAGTTCTGCTCTAGTTCCCAGTGGCTTCCTGTTGAGAATGTCAGGTGAATGGCATGTTGGGAGTTGCAGTTCTCAGAGTCAAGATCTTATCAGTATGGAGAAGTAGGTGGAGTCAAAGCAAGTTGTCATTCACTAGCTTGCTCCTTCCTATCTACTAAAAATTTCCTACCTTTTAATTTTTCATACTATTTCTATGGTGATAAAAATCCCATGTTTGTATGCTGGTGTGTGACAGCCTTCCTCAGTGTTACAGGGTATCCCAAGGAAATAGCAGTAAAGCCCAAGGCAAAAAAAAAAAAAAAAAAAGAAGACATTTTACAGATGTTAGTCTAATGAATAGCAAATAGGCATCCAAAAAACTCAGAGAAAAGTAAAAGAAGAAAAAAAAAATCTCAAAAAAAGATGGAGGTTACTATTAAAATTTTTCTATCTTCATATCTATTCTATTAAATAGTACAGAAAAAATCCTTTTGTAATCCAAATCTAACTTGAATCCATTTAATCTATTTTTGCATAAGCTCACAGGGCAGAATAACCAACTAGAATTTTTGCTGGATTTGTTGCATCTTTCCATAAGGGGTCTTTGATTAAGCTTTCAATATTAAGTCTGGCTTTGGGAGTTTGTAACTTTGGGAAGATTTCCAGTTCTTGAAGTTCCCAAAACTTTTATCTCTAGGATCTCCAAGCCTAGCAATGGAGTTTGTTTCCTGAGCTTCCCTGTAGGTCTTTGAAATCCTACAAAAAAAGTGATAGGCTCTGCACAATTCCAAAGACATTTCAATAAAATGTGCTCCCATCAAATCTCCATGATGAACAATGTTTCTGTTACTTTTTTAAATGTTATTTTAAGGAACAACAAAGTTTCCTGTTGAATTATGCAACTATAGATACATTGTCATGAACAAAAAGAATATTTGTGGCATTTGTTCCATAATATGATGGTATATATAAAGAAATAATGCAAACACAAGTTAGTTCTGCTTGCAAAAATGCATTTTAACATTGCTAGAGATACCAGTCAACTATAAGAAGAAAAAAATTTTCCTTGAAACAAAAAAAGCAAACAAGCTTAAGAAGCCAGTATCATTTCAAACAAAAACTTATTAAAATGTATGCTTATCTCGAAGTGTCTATTTATTCTTATGTAAAAAATTCTCACTCCAAAGCTTCATCAATTAGCATGGCTATTAATATATCATTGAAATTATTCTATTAATTCAGAACAGATTTCTGCAAATGTCAAAATTTTAGAATAATCAAAATTAAAATATGATAATAGCATAATTATCAAGGAATTTTATTCAACGTTATAACTTACAACATTCCAGAATAATTATCAAAATGGACAAGTAATGTTATACCAGAACATGTCAGATATTTAAGTTTCACATAATTTTAGAAAACCAATATTAATTTTCATGTATATGCCAAAATTAAACATTTCTCCCAAGCAATAATGTTTCCCATTATGTCAATTTACCAGATAAAATCAAATAGTTAAATTTGTCTAATGTCTTTCCTAATAAAGAAAAGGAGAACTTTTATAAGGTGTCTCAGGAGCTCCACCAAATTTCCATAAAATTTGGCCAATCAAACAAAACACTATGAATTTTTCCTAATATAGATTTTAAAAAATTATTTATTTATGCATATAAGAGCTAGGGAACAGGCCAGAGTTGCGGGAAGTGAGAGGATTTACCAGAGACAGAGTGGGGAGCAGAACAGGCAGATATACTGAAATACACTGCTGAGGGGAGCAGCGGGCAAGGCAGGAGAGGTCTGCTGTGCCATGTGGGTCCCCTCCCTGGACGGGGATTGAACTCCAGCTGCTGTGCCATGGATGATCCACAGTACAGTGTTCAACCCGCTGAGTCACCAGGGAGGCCCAATTTTTCCTAATACAGATTTTTCAGAAGTTGTCTTATAAGTACTAGAGTAAAACAACGTATAAATACACAACAGTAGCAACTTAAGGTGTCAAAGATCTGGCTAGCTTAGAGAACCAAAACTTAACTTATTATTTCCACAAGTAGACTCCCTAACATTAAAACCCCCTTAAGTTTCCAGTTCCTGTTTTATCTGATGTTTAAAAACTTCATGTACCAAACACCAATAACACACATAGAAGAGAAAAAAAAAATTACACTCAGCACCACAGCTTTATAGATATACATTTCAAACCAGTCCGTTAAATTATCTTTTAAACAGAATTCACATTTTATTTAGGTTGAAATAGATTATCCAAAACTTTTTTTTTTCATCAAAAATAACAAAGTTTTATGTATTCTTCCTAGATAAACCACAAAATGATTATTTTTGTAGGTTTGCCAAGTTTTGCTTATAAATCAGGATAAGACAGTAGATAAAGTTATGGAAAATAACAGAAGAAAACAAAGAAATAAGTTGTCAGTATCCATGACCTCTGATGCTGATTTAACCATGAAACACTGTTCAACATACACCTGCTAAAAGGCTTGTGAAGAAGTGTATTCAACAAAGGAATATAAACAGCAACAACCAGATGCAGAACAATGGCAGACTCTTCCATTCAAACTATATTTTGTTTCTCTAAGTTCATTTAATAAAGACAAAATCTACAATGAAATCCTTGTTTAGCACTATCTGTTAATTCCCTTAACTATCCATTACAGATTTTAAACAACACACTTAAAAATCCTCAGTCATGAACTTCATTGTAATATTTTATAAAATGTATTCCTTCATCCATACTTACTCATAATTTATTTCTGCAAAAAACTGAGCATTAACTACCAGACAAAGGGATCCACAATGATAGCATGGTATCTAAAATTACTAAACTAAGACAATTCTAAAGTGCAGATGTCACACAGAAGTATAAGTAACACTTTCAGTACTTTCTTCTGGAAGGATAGTGAGGTCTCCAAAACATGAGTGTTCAAATTTGGGTCCTTTAAATAAGCATATTATCAAAGATGAAAGTACTCAGTGGAAGAGCTATAAGTCAAGTTATTAAGGGATTAAGTCAACCCATTATATTCTAAATTAATTGTCGTTAACCCCAAAATTCTCCCAAACCATGCTTCCTGGAAACACTTGTGTGAGTTTCTATTATATTTCTGAGCTCAAAATTTCTGTTGGTACAATTTATACCAATTTTATATCCTCCAAAGGCCAGGTGAATTAGACCAAATGGAAAGGCATACAGACATACAATATAAGGACACATACTGTTCCCTTAGTTTTCATCTCACCCTCCTGGAATATCTTATGCAACTGCAATTTTACTCAATTTGCAAAGACTCAGACATTTCTCCTTGTTTCTTTGTGAGGACAAACCCTAGATTTTTTTTAAAAGATTTATTTATTTATGCATACGGCAGCTGGGGTACAAGGTCAGAGTCGCAGGAGGTGAGAGGATTCACCAGAGACAGAGTGGGGAGCAGAACAGGGAGATCAACGGAAGTAAGGGGAGCAGCGGGCAAAGCAGGAGAGGTCTGCCGCACCATGTGGGTCCCCTCCCTGACTGGGGATGGAACTAGCACTGCTGTGCCGCAGATGCTTCACAGTGCAGCACTCAACCTGCTGCGCCATCAGGGAGGCCCCAAACACTAGATTTTCGAGACTGAGGTTTTTTTTTTTTCCCACTGCCTGATGGAAAGGTAGTTTTACATATATTAAAGTAGACAGGCTGCTTGTTTGTTTAAACCATATGCACACCTGCAAAGAAAGTCTGCAAAGATACAGAAGTGGGGGAGAATGAAATATAAGCCCGTAATAAAAAAAAAAAATTAGAAGTTGAAAAACAAAGTAAAAGCCAAAATCGAAAAGCCAAGTTTTCTTCATGGTATCAAACCTAAATCTGTAAAACAGGAGTGTTTGTAGCAGAGGCCATGTGGTTTTAAATGTCATCCTACATACTTTAGCCTTTGCAAAGATAAAAAAAAAAAATTTAGCTAGACCCAATTACCAAGGAGGACTTTTAACCTTATTCATCATCTCAAGGATTCCACCGTTCATCAGGAAGTTAGTCCTGGTATATCCTGTAAGAGAAGTTGAAAGAGAAAAAAGAGAACATTTAAGCTGTTGTCTATTTCTTAAACAAATATCCCAGGACTTTGACTGATTCAACAAGACCAGTGGGTTTTGGTCTCTGGACCATCACCTTCCAGGGCATTTTTCACTCTGGAGTGATACACTCATGGTTTTGTGCCTGCAAGCATAGACTAGTGAGTGGTTAGCAAAACGTCATAAGGACTAGACCATTTCCCTGACAGTAGAGCTTGGGCATCTTCACTCTGTCGGGACTTAATGCTTCCTAATCGCCAGATCTGAAAAGATGCAATGGCTCATCTGGAGGCACAGAATTCCTAGAAAGACAGAGTTATGGGAGATACTTAAAATTTCCTTGATGTTGTTGGTTTTTTCAATGTGTGCCATTCTTACCAGTGTGAGGTGGTACCTCACACCTGACTTGATTTGCATTTCCCTGACTAAGAGGGATGTTGAGCAT
>JAGFMF010011853.1:350219-362893 GCA_019455555.1 Galemys pyrenaicus | reverse complement strand
GGGACTGAGGTGATGGTGCACGGGTGAAATGGTGGTGGGTACCCCCTGGGGACTACAAATGATGTCAAATATAACTAATAAAAAAAAAAAAAAAGAATGGGAAAAAAATTTCCTTGATGTTTTTTTACCTACTATTTGGACCTACATTTTTGTTCAATGTGTGGTTCTCAAAATTTAAGTGTTCGGAATTGAAGATTGGAGTGACCTTCCAAAAACAATTTCAAAGGGGCTTTAATATAGCCCACTTCTAGGAACCACTTTTATCTGAAGGAGGACAAAAGGTAATACTTGATCCCAATGCAGATAGGAGCTTTGCCCAGGACTTCTTTAAAGTGTGATGCATTTATTTAGTTTGCTCTATAGATCGCAATCTCCAAGTGGTGTGTAGCTTCCAAGTAATCTGTTAGGCATTATTTACACTCTTAGTGACTTCTGAAACAAGTACTGGTCCATTTGTCACTCTGAATGGAGTTGGGCAATCCAAAGCAAGTAACTTTTTTCCTTCAGCGTTTGTTTGGCAAACTCCACAGTTTTTTCCATCTTAATGGGAAATGGTTCCACCTTTCCAAGAAAACAAAAGCTAAAACAATAGATTGCAACAACAAAAAAAAGATACAATGACCAGTGGTTCTGGACATTTGGGTAAAATCCACTTTCCAATCTTCAAAAGGGTGTGTTGCCTGATACTGAATCCTAGTACCTTTAGGATATGAATTAGTCTTGGGTTAGCCTTAACCCATCAGTGGCAACCTTAGATGATACATTGAGCTATTCTGAGCAAATCGGGGTCCTTCAAATGGGTGTATAGGCTTTTACAAAACACCTATCCCATAATGTGAGCCTTCACGTAGATGTTTCAACACTGAATAGACTAGGGTTTCTGGGAGGAGTATTATACCATGTGAGTTCATTCTCCAAGTGAAGATGGTATCAAAGTTAGTAAATCCCCATTCACTGTCCCTTTGCTCATCATGGTCAGCATATTTTTGGACAAGTTGAGATAAGTCCATCAGAGAGAGGGCAATATGAATGCTGCAAAATAGAATGAGCAACAGCATTGACTATACTGTCTGCTCATCTGTTGGCATTTTGCACTTTCAGACCCATCCCATTCATTGTGAGGGTAATGCATCTCTACTAAGGCTGATGGCAAAGATACTACTTTCGGCAAGGCCAGGATCTCTAGTGGGTGCTTAATATCTTTGTTGCTGGCAATAAGGAGCCTCTTTCCTTTCAGTATACCACTATATACATGTAGGACCATGAAGGTATATTTTGAGTCATTGTATATGTTTGTCCTCTAATCCTAAGAGTGTTCCAGAGCTTGGGTCAGGCCTATCATTTCAGCTTTCTGTGCTGATGTCCCTGCTGGCAGGATCTTTGCATTTATTCTGTCCTGAAGGTCACCATTGCATATCTTGCCTGTCTGTGGCCTTGTTCCATAAAGCTGTTCCTGTCTGTAAAAGCTCCCACTCTGGATCTGGCAGGGTCCCATCAGACAAATATGGTTGGCAGCATACACTGTTATAAAAGTCTTTCTAAACAGTTATGGGTTAAGGTTCCAACCTCAAAGCTCTTTGCATTAATTTGGAACAAGGTAGCTGGGTTTAAAGAGCTAGTGACTCACGCTGCATATTGGGATTGCTAATAGAATGCCTTGATATCTCCCCATGTGCCTGGCAGTTAAAGTCCACCCTTTTGTTCTAGTAATATCAAAATCTGTTGTGGCACAGACTCAGTGATGGGCTTACTAAGGTAAATTTAATTGTTTTATGCAGAAAGTCACAAGTGACAACTGCAGCCTGAAAACACAAAAACCACCCATAGGGGTTCGGTTCAGTTGTTTGAATAGGTATGCAATGGAATGAATTTCTAGTCCTAATAACTGGATTATTACTCCAAGCCTGACACCCTGTCCTTATGTACATAGAATTGGTATTCCTGGAGTTTTATAGTTCTAAGGCTAGTGTTGAACTCAATCTTCCCATTATTTCATCAAAATCTTATTGATATTCTGGAGTTCAAAACAAAGTTTTAGATTTTGAGCCTTTGAGGATTTCCTGTGGGGTTTGCTATTATCCCAAACATAGGGATCCAAATTCTACAAGACCCAACCATTCTGCAAAATCCACATAATTGCCTTCAATTGCTGGGAACATTTGAGAGTTGAAGTCACCTCTTTTTCTCTCATGATACTTTGACTGTTTATATTAATATAAAATCCCATATATGTCACATTTTTTCCATATATGAGCCTTGTGAGGCCAATGTGGTATTTGTTAGACAAGATCCATAGTCAGGAAATTAATAAATTAGTAAAGTATCCACATATTGTAGCATGATGTTCTATTTTAGCTGGAACTTTCTGAGATCCACAGTCAGTATTATCCTGAAAAGTATCTGACAATTCATAAAATACTTGGAAGCACAGTTCAGCAATATTGTAGTGTGTTTTGAACTCAGGGTTCTGCTATTCAACAATAAAAATTTACTGATCCTGGACATCTACTGGGAAAGACAAAAATTCAGATTTGAAGTCCACTACTGAGAAAAAGCTCAAATACCCAGGTGTGTAGTTAATAGGGTATAAGGATTTGCAAAGTTGGATGTATGTCCTGGATAATTTCATCAATGGCTCATGGAAAAAAAAAAGATACTTATTTACTGGCAAAATCAGTGTGTTATAGGGGGAGTGATATGGCTAAAAGAGGCTAGACTGGGGAAATTTTTGTAACACTGGCTGGATTCTGTGCAAAGCTTCCTCTTATAGAGGGTCTTATTTTATCCTTGGGACTTTGCTACATTTACCACTTTTACCCTTACAGAATCTGCATTTTGACGGTTCCCACAGCATTACTATCCCATACTATTTTACCCACTCTTTCATAGGTTTCTAAGAGGCAGTATTTCACCATCTGGTGGAACATCCTGAGTTAGTACCATACAAAATCACAAGGCATGTTACAGGGTTACTTGTAGGTACCCCTGTGACTTTGGAGTAAGAAAATAATCTGCATTATTTACTTAAGAGTTCATGGGCAAGTGAGGGAATTGGACAGTCTTCCATGTATATAAAGTTATGTTGGAGTCTGTATCACCAAACTGACATTGCAGAGGTTGTAGGAAGGCTATTTGTTGTGGCCTTCCCATAATCCCCGTGAATGATGCAGTCTTCCTGGTGACCCAAGCCAATTTAGAATACAAGAGCAAATAGGTTGCCTCAGTGACTACCAATAAAAAAAAAAAAAGATTAAATGATCCCCAGCAATGAATGTTACATGGGGCTCCAAGGGAGTTAGCATAATAAGTTTTTATTTTGGTTTGTTTTCCCTAGATGGAGTGAGCCACTGTGCCGCCCTATTCTTAATCTGAACTTCCACTATGGATTGTTGTCTCCTTTCCTCCCTCCTTGCTTCTTCATTACTTCTGCTTTGACTTTATTCCATTTTGCAATCTTTGAATCCTCACTTTGTGTCATTGTTTGCCTCTTTTCCTTTTATCCCATTTTATCATCCCTTCTGTATTTTCTTCCAACCTGGGATACCTGTTCTGCTATTGTCCCTCTTTCTTGCAATAAGCACACTGATTCTTTCTTAAAGGTTCACATCTAATATTTCCTCTCTGTCTTTTCTCTGTTTTTCAAAGATCTTTTCTGTATTCTCTCTCTACAAAAGTGGTTGTAGGCCTAGGCCTTCTTTCTTCTTTTGTATTGTATAATCTATATCCTATAGAGAATCTTGATGATTCATCTCTACAGCACCTTCTAACTTTTTTTTTCTTATATCCAGAGTACTTTGTCCAATGAATAGCATGCTAACCACCCAAGCATTTTCTTGAACATTTGGATTCACATCTGCTTAAGGAGTATTTGTTTGGATAATGCTCTCAAAAAACTCAGATGAATAGACATTGACATTTTGATGATGCTCCATATCTTACCAAAATTCTTTTGCCTCAACTCTGTCAATAAGCAGTATTTACTATATTCTAGTATTTCCATGTTCCTGTAATTGAGTTGCCAGTTAAAGTCCACCACTGGAACAACCTCTTCCAGTTCCAAGGTTTCTGGATCATCCTGGGGGAGGCAATGATCTTCTTCACTAGTCCTTCCTAATACCATCCTCCATTCATCTGAAATTAGTAGCATATGTGACATGCATTGTGTGTCCATCCAGGTAGGACAGTGGGGAAAAAGTTGAGGTTAAGAAATTAATCATTAATTTAAGATCCTGCTAGTATAGAGGGATGGAATTTCTCCAATTCTACCAGGAGGTCCCCTAGTAGAATAAGGAGTATATGACTATTAGCACCTCACAGGTTGCCCTGTTTGTTCAGTGTACCCACTGGGAATTGGAGACAGGTGAACTGTCCTGTTCTGGGTTAGCTCTATTCACCAAGTTGGGTGCCCTCTCTGAGGTATGAGAAGAAACTATTCTAGTTTTATCCTGGTGAGCTGCAAAGGCCTATTGAGCTTCTGCTGCTTCCCCAGGAGGAGTGCTGGCCCCTTGAAAGGGATTCTCTGTTAGTGTATTTAAAACCTCCAGTAAGTGGTGGTCCTCCTCCTTTTCACCACCAAATGAATCTCTGAGACATCATGGTACAAGGTGAAGACAGAAAACTAAGATAATGAGAGCATGCACATATTCAGTTTTGAAACAAATATGGCCACTTAGCTCCACACCTAGTTCCCAGAAGACCCTGTTCTATTCAGAAAGTCAGGTTTATGGCATGCTGAGAATGTAGCCCTTGGTGCCTAAGATCTCATTGGCATGAAAATAGGGGTGGAATCTGGTCATGACATTGACTGATTCAGAGTTACTCTTCCCTTTCTCTCTATCAATTTTAGAATTAGTGCATATTCATTTCTAAAAATACTGGGAAAAAAGGAAGAGAATGAAACTAATCAATAATGTTATGGACTGTGAAGGAGGAAATAACACTAAAAAAATAATCAAAGAAATTGAAAGGCATTTTCTCCTACTGTTTCATGTTTCTCAAATCTTAACTTAATAATCAATGGTTCTATAGACCTACTAGATGAAGATTTATGCTTATGCTTGACCTTGAATTTCAGAAAGTCAGTACTGACCAAATTAGTTTGCTCTTTTTCACTCCTGTCAATATTCTGTCTTATAGTCTATGTTCTTGTGTTCCACTCTAACAAGGTTGAACATTCATTTTTTTCTCTAGTGAGGTAACATTGGTTTACAATAATTTACATGATTTAAAGGAATAGGTCCATACAGTCATACACAGGTGTATGTTATCACACCACATCCACCACCAAAGCACCCATAGACCTCCACCATAGATCATTCATCACCCACCTATTTATTCCCCACCCTCCACTCTTACCTTCCAGTAGCCTCAATTCAGCAGTCATATTTCTGGGATTTGTTTGGTTAGTTTTCTCTTTTCCTTTGTTTAGTTTCTTTATATTCTACATATGACTGAAATAATCTAATATTTCACTTTCTTGTTCTGAAACATCTCACTTAGAACAACCCCTTCCATTTCTTGTAAATGGTACGATTTCAAATTTTATGGCTTATTAATATCCCATTGTGTATACATGCTATATCTTTAGACCTGTAAGTTGTTTCTATATCTTGACTATTGTAAATAGTGCTGTAGTGAACATAGGAGTGCACCTATCCCTTCAAATCAGTGTTTTTGAATAAATACCCAGGAGTGGAATTTCTTAATACGTATTAACTGAATAATAAAGTCTCGAGAATAGTTAGAGTTTATTTGGTAATCAAAATGAGGATTTAAAAGCAGGTAGTAACCCAAACAATTCTGACAAACTGTACCACAAAATACAAATACAAATCTAGTTTATATAGCCAAATAATAGTGAGATATCAGCACCAAAAAATTAACTATTCTTGATAAAAGCAGCTTCCAAATCTAAATTGTCCCAACCCAAACAACACAGGTACTAAAGGAATGCAATTTAGGAGTGATGGTTGGGTGCCTATTTTTAAGTTATTTTTATCTGAAAAGACTGACTTATACCTTCAGGTAAAGTACACTTCTGTATATAAGATAGAGCCTGTGAAGAGTACTTTTTTTATTTGCCCATCAAAACAGGGGTGGGAACCCTAGTAAGTGTTACATTATATTTACAGGTGTATCTATTTAAACTGTTTTAAGAAAACTACATACTGTTTTCCATTAGGGTTGGGCCGGTTTACATTCCCACCAACGGTATACAAAATATTGCTTTTTCTTTCTTCTCACCTCACCACCATTTTTTTCTGTTTTTTAGTTTTTGGGTTGTTTTTTTTTTTTTTTTTTCCTATTACCAATTCTCAGGGGAATAGGTTGATACCATTATGTGGTTTTGACAACGAGCTTTTTCTTCTTGTTGAGTTGTATGTTTTCAGTGTTTTTCTTGGATATTAGTAGCCTGTCAGATATATGTCTAAATATTCTTTGTCCATTTAGTATTGTGTCTTTTGGTTTCAATGATAGTTTCTTGCCACATAGTTTGAAGACTAAGAGTATAATAATTAGTCTTTATTGTCAATATTGCTTTGGCTTTCAGATTATTTTGTGGTTCCATATAAATTGTAATAATATATATTTCTATTTATTTGAACAGTTACATTGAATGTTTGATAGGTATTTCACTGAATATGTATATTATATTGGCTAGGAGGACCATTTAATAATGTTATTTATTTTAAGCCATGATTATGACATATCTCTCCATTTCCTTGCACCTTCTATTTCTTTTAACAATGTTTTAGAGATTTTGTTGAATAGATTTTTCACCTCCTTTGTTAAGTTTATTCCCAGTTATTAACTACTTTTTTATGTTATTTTAAATAGGATTGTTTTCTTGATTTCTTCCTCTTCTAGTTTGTTATTTACATATAAGAATGCACAGACTTTTGTATATTGTTTCTGTAGCCTGCCAATTTACTGTACTGATTTATTTTTCTAATACTTTTTTCATGGATTCTTTAGGTTTTTCTATGTATATTATTATGTCATCTACAAATTGTAATATTATACTACTTCATTCCCTTTCCCTCAGTTTTTGGAAGTGTTTGAGAAGGATAGGTATTAGTTCTTCTTTAAAAGTTTGGTATAACTCACTATGGAAATTATCAGATCCTGGGTTCTCATTTTTTTGTATTTTGATTACTTTTCAATTGCCTTTCTTATAATTGTTCTGTTCAGGTGGTCTATTTCTTCCTGACTCAGTACCAGAAGGCCATATATTTCTAAGACATTGTATATTTCTTTCAGATTTTCCAATTTGTTGGCATACAAATGTTCATAGTAGTCTCTTATGATCCTTGGAGGTATTGCTTAAATGTCTGCTGTAACTTCATTTTCATTTCTGATTCTATTTGATCTATTTTGCTAGCGTCTGCTTCACTGCTTGCTGACCCTGTTGGGGCCTGTCATACTCTGCTGTTTTCTGGGGCTTGCTGCATCAGTGGTGTTTGCCAAGGACTGCTCATCTTCTTGTCATGGACTTCCAAGGTCTGGTCCACTGATTGCTCGGGTCCGTTGGGGCCTACTGTATTTTACTCAACAGACCTGACTAGTGTCTCCCTCTTTCACTTTTAGTTGGCCCTGATGCAGGAGTCAGCAAATGTGGAGTTTCTGGATAGATTCATGAAGTACCTATAAGAGATCTATTTCAAGACTACACTACCATTCAAGCCATCCTTATTCTTCTATAGCAACCAATCAGCAGCATTCCCATGTGCCTTTCCATAAAATGCAGCCGAACATCTATGTATAGGCAATCAAAGGCATTTGAAAAATTAGGAACATTGAACCAGTTTCTTTCCATTTGCTTTCTTTTTTTTTAAAATGTTTGTTTATTTATGCATATAAGAGTTGGGGTAGAGGCCAGAATCGTAGGAGGTGAGAGGATACACCAGACAGAGTGGGGAGCAGAACAGGCAGACTGACTGAAACACACTGCTGAGGGCAGAAGCGGGCGAGGCAGGAGAGGTCTGCTACACCATGTGGGTCCCCTCCCTGGCCGGCGGCAGGGATCAGACTCATGCTACAGTGGCTGTGGTGTGCTTCATACTGCGTTGCTTAACCCACTGGACCACCAAGGAGGCCCCCATTTGCTTTTTTATGGAAAAAGTATGTCAACGTAGGGTCAGATGTTACAGATGTTTTATACCAAGCTATTGCTGGTATTCAAAGTCTGTACCATATCAAATATGTCTTCATTACCTTAGGCTGCAGACTGCTAGTCAATGGATGGTCTTTAATCTTCAGAGTCAGAACCTTAAAGATGCCACAGTTCATTGATTTACCTACACTCATTTCTTCACACTCTCAATGTACAGTCCAACAGTAAAGAAGCTGGAGAGATTTCCACCTTCAAGTTCAGGAAACAATGGTACATTGATTGCCAACACGTGAACACACAGGAAACCCATGCATGGACCCTGTTGTTTGTCACATGTTTTATCTAGCTAAACATTTAACAACCAACTCTCTGAAAATAAAATATTTTATTTGTAACAGTTTCCAGTTTCTGGGGTGTAAAAACTCCAGCCATGACTTACCTTAAGCTACTACCCCACCATCACTGAGCATGGAATTGTGAAGACTGTGCTCAGAGAACTCTAGCACAACACTGCTCCAGTCCCCTCCAGTCTCCAGGTTCACTATTAAAATAATCTTTATTGGCCTCCCTGGTGGTGCAGTGGGTTAAGCAACGCACTATGAAGCAGACCACAGCCACTGCAGCACGAGTTCAATCCCTGCTGCCGGCCAGGGAGGGGACCCACATGTTGTAGCAGACCTCTCCTACTGTGCCCGCTGCTGTCCTCAGCAGTGTACTTCTGTTGATCGCCTGTTCTGCTCCCCGTTCTCTGTGGTGAATCCTCTCACCCCCCCACACCTCTGGCCTGTACCCCAGTGCTTGTATGCATAAATAAATAAATCTTAAAAAAATCTTTATGAATACAGCATATAAAATTATTAATTGGCTTAACAATATAGCATAACTATACATATATTATAACTGTTTATTGGCTTGACAATATAGCATAAACAGTTTTCACTTATGGGTAATTCCCCAAAAATATAATTTCAATGACCAATTGCTTTCCCATGTATTGCTATACCATAATTTACTTAACTACTTCTATATTTGGGAAGTATTCAGAATTTTTCACTTTTATAAAGTACACTGACACATATTTTGCTGCATATTTTTGATACACTCATCTTAGTGGATTTGCTGAGTCAAGCAGTGTGATTATTTTTAATGTGTATATTACAGATTGAAGGTCCAATTTAAGTATACATTTAGTGTCTACCAGGAGACCTTCTCCAGACACTCGTGCCCAGTGAGTAACCTCTTTTTCTGAATCAGTTGCACTTAGGACTATTATCACATTTCATTCTTCCTTGATTATTCATTTTCTTTTGTCTTATAATTAATGGTTAGACTGCAAGCCTCACAAAAATGGGATCTTTGTCCTTTATTTTATTTGGATTCTTTACAAGATTTTCTTTTAATTGCATGAAAAACAGGAAAACTATTCTCAATTTCTCAGGAAAAAAGCATTTCAAATGACAAGTGGCACTCTTTGAACCACAGTACTTACTAATTTGTTGACATTATAGCTCTTTTGATCTCCTCCCTTAACTTTCTAAGTTTGATAACCCTGTTTCTTCAATTACTAGATTTGCATATTCTAATAACAATGGAAAAGCTTAGATTTTATGTTATAACCACTTCTTCTCTAGCCTATGACCTTTTGTACTTGAATTAGTAGAATAGATAGAGCTAATCCTTCCAGCAGCTAAAACATACACCCTTCTTAACATTCTGAGTTCTTTCCATTAACCCTAAGAAAGGGTCAAAACATTATACAATAGAATAAGCCTCATATTGACTATAATCCTTGGTTTACTAAATAGTCAAATGTGGGATTATTTTTTCATTCAAACATAATAGAAAAAGCAGAGATCCAGAAATTAAGAAACATTATCTTCAGTTCCAAGTACACGCTGAATTTATGAAACTTTGAATGTCATTCTCCCTGGACCTCAGTTTCCTTACTTCTTGTGACTGGAAGAATAGAAGTCTTTACAGAACAAATTTTCTGAGTCCATGAATATATTAGACTACACATTAAAGGGGGCTTCAAAGATGTCTTTAAATGAAGAATCTTAAGTTGGTAGATGAATTGAATTATCCAGGTGGGTCTAATATAATCAAAAGGATCTTTTAAAATGGAAGCTCTTGGGTCTCCCTGGTGGCGCAGTGGGTTAAGCAACGCACTATGAAGCAAACTGCAGCCACTGCAGCATGAGTTCGATCCCTGCTGCTGGCCGGGGAGGGCACCCACATGGCATGGCAGACCTCTCCTGCTGTGCCCGCTGCTGTCCTCAGCAGTGTACTTCTGTTGATCTGCCTGTTCTGCTCCCCACTCTGTGGTGAATCCTCTCACCGCCCCCCACACACCTCTGGCCTGTACCCCAGTGCTTATATGCATAAATAAATAATTCTTAAAAAAAATGGAAGCTCTTAGTAGAAGAGTCAGAAGAAGTGATTTTGAAGATAGAAGGGCCACAAGTCAATGAATGAGGGGAGTGTCTAGAAATTGGAAAAGGTGAGGAAATGTAATCTTCTTTAAATCTACCAGAAAGAAACACAGTCCTACTGACTCCTG
Source organism: Galemys pyrenaicus (assembly GCA_019455555.1). Lineage (NCBI taxonomy): Eukaryota > Metazoa > Chordata > Mammalia > Eulipotyphla > Talpidae > Galemys > Galemys pyrenaicus. The sequence continues at coordinate 352,220 of JAGFMF010011853.1, read as the reverse complement.
AATTTTAGCTCAGTAATAAATACCCATTTCAGACTTCTGATTCACAGAACTGTAAGATAACGAATGCATCTAAAACCATTAAATGTGTGGTCGCTTGGGCAACAGCAATAGAAAATGTATATTCCTGTAAGGGGTGGGATGGATGATATAGCTTTATAGTAGACTTGATATATTACATGATTTCACATCTTTTACAGTAGTATTTCGACATGAGAAATAATGAGCTAATTACTATTAGAAATACTTTCATTATTTCCCAAATGAAATAGGACTTAATAACCAAGTGTACTAAAGGAAAAATTAAAAGGCTATAGAAGTTACTTATATTTACTGGGTGATATTTGGTAATTTTATTTATATTCTTATTATTTATACTCCTCAGGATGTAAACTCAGAAACTGGGGCCTCTCCAGTGTGATTTAGTGAATTTGTCCAAGATTACAAAGGTGAAGACAGAATAAACCTAAACAGCTTGACTCCCAAAACCTAACTCATATAACTAACCTCACCATACTATATGTGTGATGATTGGGGATCTTCCAGTGAGGAGCAATGCCTGGGACATTTATTAGGATCACTAGCATGATGTGATCAATGTCACAATCCTATCTATCTTCTTACTGATTTCACACCAATTGAGAAATGTTCATAAGCTTCAAATAAGAATCAAAATAATACCTGAAATGCTGATTTCAACTTGAAGTTGACTGACTTTAACTTGAAATTACAATTGAGCTTTCTACCATCAACCCCTTAAGTTGAATTGACCTTTCAACCAGCAGCAGAACCAAGAAGCTAATAACCAATTTGGACAAAAATTCTACAAATTTAACCAATTAAATGAGGCACTTCTCCTTCCTTGAGGAAGAGGTTATGGGGTCCCAGATGATACTGCTCCAAGTTATGCCTAAATAGTATATTATTTTGCATTAAAGAAATAGTAAATATGTCTATATTTCCCTTTCTCCTAAAAACAGTAATCTCTAACCCGCTCCCTCTTTGTTTTCCTGAAAATATAACTGAATCCCCATGGTACCCAGAGGTTACAGGGAAAAATGGCTTTGTTGGAGCTGAGGCACACTGGCCTCAACCTACTGCCTATGGGCATTCCTCCTTTCCTGGACACAGCAAAGCAAGCTTTGCTCATGTCTCCCCAGAGCCCACAGGCCCACAAACCTGCCATGACCTTAGCAGAGGTCTAGACAAGAACTGGCTTCTAATCACTTATATCTGGCTCCAGGACCTTAAATGAACCAATCAAGTTCAAGTGAAATAGACAAATCAGGATCAAGCTAAATGGATCAATCAGGTTCTAACAATTCAGCTGTCACTTAAACATCAGTTAATTATTTGGATTGAAAATGGAAAATGAGGGCCCTCCCTGGTGGTGCAAGGTGTTAAAGCACAGCACTATGAAGCTATTCACAGCCACTGCAGCATGAGTTCAATCCCCAGCCAGGGAGGTAACCCAATATGACGAGGCAGACCTCTCCTGCCTCGCCCGCTACTCCCCTCAGCAGTATATTTCAGTAGATCCTCCTGTTCTGCTCCCCACCGTCTGACTCCTCTCATTTCCCACACTTCTGGCCTGTACACCAGTTCTTGTATGCATAAATAAAATAAACATTAAAAAAAAGGAAAATGAAAAGTGAACTGATTGCTGCTAAATGATACAGTCAGATCCTTAGCATTGAAATCTGTGCAGTCAGGATTATAGTGTGTGTTGCATTAGCAACACCATACTTATAGAGAAATGAAACAGGAGTCATAGAGCAGGCTATACAGTGCTGGATGCTGCCTGAAGAGGAAGTTCCTGGCTTTTTTATTGCTAGGAAAGCAAAGAGAAAAGTATAGATCAGACTAGAAATATGATTATGTTATTTAGGGCTTTAGGGAGGGTGAGTCTGCTGATCAGGTAAATCATAATTCTGACGCCAACCACACCCATGCTTCTAACTTGTTAACAAGGCATTCCACTGATCAGTCTCTGGGATGCAAAGT
>JAGFMF010011853.1:330088-348321 GCA_019455555.1 Galemys pyrenaicus | reverse complement strand
GGGGCTGGGAGGCCTGCCAGCCTCCCGGCCCCCCGGCACCCATGCCTGCCATGTACCTGGCCACCTCTACTAAATAAAGTATGAAAAGCCACCGAGGGCTTCAAGACTGTCCTTCCCTGACCCGTCTGCCCAGAACCATCCCGAACCTGCCTCCTGTGCCACCTCCATCCTGCTGCTACAAACATCTGCATTATTTCTGAGTTTGGTGAATTTTTTTTTTTTTTTGCTAAAATCTGTTTTAGAAATAAATGTTCTAATTATCTTTTCACTGGTATAAACTTTACTTACCTATCAAAGTGACATTATATTGATTGTCTCACTTCCTCTCTTAGAAAATATAAATAAAAATATCTGAGACTTGACCTTCTTTCTTAGACACTGAAACAATTTTTTTTTGAACTCAGTAGTTTCAATCAACAACTATAATTTTATGGCAAATAATAACACTTGTTGTAATATCGATTAAGATCAGGATAATCAAACTTACACCTCAAGTCATAAATTGATTGACGCAAGAGTCAGAAATTATTTTTAATATCACGCTTTCAGCATTCTTATTTTGCAAGTTATAATTCTCTTTAGTTTTCACTACTAGAGAATTCTGGAAGTTAGAAATGGACCCATTTCTAATGATGTTGGTGTAAAAAAAAATAAAAAATATATACATGCAGGGAACACATGGGAATTTTCACAAACTCACATCCCTAGACCTTGACTTGGCCAAGACTATTTTCTCCTTCTAGTCTCTAAAGAATATTTTTTAAGATGTTGACACACATCAGTCCAAAACAGCTAATTGATTATTTACACAAAGCTTTAGGATCTAGCCATTTCTCAAGCTAGAACTCATAATTAACTCATCAATTTTTTGGGGTCTCAGAAAACATACCATAGCCTATTACCTTTCTTTTATCTATTTCCTCCCAATTCTTTACCTGCAGTGCTTTCAAAGTTGCTGGTTATTTAAAAGAAAAAAAAACTATGAAAAATTGGTCTGTGTATTGGAACAAATCTAACTTTCTTAATTATGTGTTTCAATTCTCAATGCCAACTCTATTCTATTTTCAATTCCAAGTTAACCTTATAGCTAAAGCTAATTTTAGGCAATTTTCTTGATTAAATGAGCTTTGCCATGGTCCTAAGATCATATAAGCTTCCTACTGGTTCTCTCTATGAAACCTTAGAATACTATTGAATAGAACACTTTACTGGAAGTGAATAGATTCTTGTTCCCATTAAAAGCACAGCTATGACTGATCATAGCTGAATATAGAGAAACAAACTTCCAAATAATATACCTCCAATGGCTTGAATCTTCTCTACTGAAAGTACTGCAATATGTACTTGCAAAGTATTGATGAATGCAAAGTAGATATCCCATTTCTAAACTATCTGAAAAAAATTTAACATAGATTATCAGGGGTTATTTATATATATATGCAGAATTTTATTATTTAGCATGTAACTGTATTGATAGTAGTACATTGGTCATATTTGATTTTTTACTACTCAATTTTTCTGTGATAAAGAAGATGAATAAATGATTAATTTCTTTGTGTTCTTTACAAATGAGCTTGCTTAATTTGTCATTCCTCTTTTGGTACTTCACTTACCTTGAATCTGACTATTTTGTATGTTTCACTGCTTTCCCTTTTCATCAGTTTATTCTTAAAGGAAAAACTACTGAAAAGTTTTAATTAGAAAATTACAATTTATATTGTGACTAGAGGCAAATAGGTATAATTTGAAAGTATATAAACTTTTGAACATGTTTATTTTGTATTATTATAATTCATCCATTGTGCTTTGAATTCATTGTCTTCTAAAGAGTGCCAGAAACCTATATGCTACTTGTGAGGGAAAGTTCGACATGGAGATTTCTGATTTAGTTTCTTTGACAGGTAAAATCACATGTACTAAGACATTGCTATCACTTACTCAGCTGTAACTACAGATAGGACCAGAGAGAGTTTCTTGCTCACACTAGCATTCATTTGCTTTGAGGATTTTTCTCACTTCTCTTTTTCTCAGGTTACAATAGATAGCCTTGTTGTTTTAGATGTACTTCATCTGTTTCTCAGCAAATTAAATACTTTTAGAGACTTCCCAACATACATGTGGAATTTGTGAAATGGCTAGAAATTCACTGTCTTCTAGAAAGTATAAATCTCTGAGGCATATAATATAGTTGGACAAGACTTGCCTTCTTAGTCTGGGCCACAATCAGAGTTCCTTTCTTTGGTTTTCCTTTGTGGCTTAATGAATTGATCACTTCACTAGGTTCAACTGTTATGAGACTGCAGCAGGCAAGAGCAGTGGTGTGCTGCTCCATTACAAGTTAGTTGTGGCAGTTGCTGCTCAGACACCTTTTATGTCAAAGTGTACTGCCTAGATCATGGAATGGACAAATTGGGTGTGAGCTGTGGGTTGATTGATACTTTGTTGCCAGGACTCTGCCTCTCACCACAAGTCAGTGGTAGCAGAACACTTTTATATAAAGTGCACTTCCTGGATTATGGAACAGACTAATCAGGTACAGGATTGAAAAATGGTCCAATCAGACTGTGTGTCGGGGGGGGGGCACCCTGAAAGTGTATATAAGCCAGGGTCAGAAGGAGAACAAAACACAGAACCCATGGATCATCAGACACACAGAGACAGATGCACGGAGAGCACCAGAGGAGACAGAGGAAAGCATGGAGAAGCAGCAGCCTGGAGGAAGAGCCCCTGCAGAGTAAGAGGAGCACCCTGAAGAGGAGAAAACAGTTCCAGACTCTGAAGAAAGAAAGGAAGTATCCAGCAGCAGCCCTCTGAGGAGGGGAGAGAGGGTGAAGGACTCTACAGAAACTGGGCCTTGGTCCTGTCTCTGACACTGACTGAAAGGAGCACCAAAGGCCCTGGGCCTGGTGTTCCAAAGAGCTGTTTGTTGTTGGGATAAGCCAACAACTCACAAAAGCTGTTAACACTGGGTGTCTTTGACATTGCCTCTGCAGAGCAAACAGTGGTCATCGCTACTGGCCAGTGCTGTCCAGCACGCCTGGTGACCGGTGACTACCAACACCGATGCTGTCTGGATGAAGCAACCTCTTGTGGATACATAAGTGTTTTTGTTTCCCCCTGTTTGTATATAAACCCCATGGTGTTTGTTCCTGTAGCCTGAGGTCTCTCACTCTGTGTGCAGGTGAGAAATCCATAGACAGTGACCTGTTTCGGGCACTATCCTCAGTTAGGCTATAGCCCTTATTGCTATAGTTCTTGATTATGGTTTGTGGCATTTGGGTCTTTTGGGGCTTTTGGGGGGCTCTCTATCCTCAGAACCCTCCACAGCCCCTGTTTCACAACCACATGGAGACTATGAAACCTGGAGGTTCCTGCCTTCCCTGATTCTGTGTCCTACTCTGAGAGCCCCCGAATAGCTTTGACCTCTCTTTCACCCACACACATGATCTAGGCAGTACACTTTGACATAAAAGGTGTCTGAGGAGCAGCTGACCACTGCTATTTAGAACCTTATTTAAATGAGGTCCTGAGGTTAGGGAGTGCCTTTGCTTACATATGTTAGCATACTTCAGAACCCATCATGACTTGAATCTCCCACTGTTTCCCTTTCTGTGATACTGAGGGGGTGGCCCTCCAGAGGTTATATAGATTGTGAAACTAGGATTAAGGAAGCACATGAGGCTCTAGTCATGACAGCACTGTCAGTTTTCCTGTTATTTTGTTTCTGAGTAAACCCAGTTTGTTATTTTAAATAGCTGATACTGGGGCTCCCTGGTGGTGAAGGGGTTAAAGTCTCAGCGCTATCAAGCCATCACTAGCTATTGCAGCAGGAGTTCCCTGCCTCCCCCACCTGCCATGTACCTGGTCACCTCTGATGCAGAGAGATGAATAAAAGCCTGAAAAATCCACCAAGGGCTCCAGGACGCTTCTTTTACCCTTTACCCGTCTGCGCAGATCACAGAGAATAGGCCCTGCACCTTCCTGCCGCCAAACTACCCTAAATATTAATTCATATGGTTCTATATATTTTTTTCTCAAAGTATTTTTCTATCATTAAAAACTTTTGTGGGGCGCAGGCAAGCAGCAGGGCACAGCAGACAAAGGAAAATCCTGAAGCCCTCGGTGGCTTTTTTCAGACTTTTATTGCTCTTTCTACATCATTTGTATTGTGGCAACCAGGCTGGCAAGCCTCCTAGGCCACAGCAAATCTTCACTCTCTCTGGGCTTTCTGATGCTGCCCCTACACTTCTGCTGGTGCCCCCTGATGCCGCCCTTATATGCCCAGTCTCTCAGCCCAGGTGAGCCCACCTACACATGCCGCTACCCCATTCCAGGTGCCTGCCAACAGGCATGTGTGCAGGACCACAGGTGTGTATCATTGACACTAATGGCGGAAGGGTGGAAAAACCTGTTAATTTGCATTTACCTTACAAATTTTATCTTTTTTTCTTAATGGCACATGTATCAAAAGCTGGTCACTTGTCCTGCATCTGACCTTTCTAATCACCACTTTTAAAATTCTTAGTAATTTTAGTAAGTCAGGTGTTAGAGCCCTTCCTATTTCCCACTACACGTTATCCCTAAAACACAGCATCTTTCAATCTATTTGTAGGTGGTCAGCCAAGTTTACTCAACATTGTGTTCATTTTTTTTTTTTAAACATCATGTTCCTCTTAATAGGCAACATACTGTAGGACAAGCATGCACAGGGCAGATTAACTGTTGATTTGGGAAAATGGAAAGGAGAGTCCTGGAGCCCTAGATCAGTTTTTACAGGCCTTAAATGATGAAGCAGGGAACCAGGTACACAGGTGGAGCAGTGGGCAGGCAAGTTGAGCCAGGTAGGCAAGGCAGGGTGCGCAGGGAGACTCAGGAGGCAACTGAGCCTCCAACACCCCCACACCCTGCAAATCTCCATGTTCTTTCTTGCCTCTCTCCTGTCTCGTTCTGTAGTCACACACTGAGCAGTTACCTTGCCATGCTGCCACCGCCTTTATTCATTGCCTCCAGGCACAGATGTGAGCATTTACACATACACATGCCCATGCTCTTTGGGCCCAAGTGTGTGTAATTACAGGTGCACAGGCCCCATATTTATACCTCCAAGCACTTTTTGCATAGGCTGCAGGTGGCAGCTGTAGAGGCTAACTATGGGGAGGTGGGAAAAAGCCTGACCATTCTATTTACCCTACAATAACTATTGAGTCAAAAACAATCATGCTCCAATGTCATAAAAATCTTACAGTCTTTTCTTTCCTACTTAAAGCTGCCAGTCTATTCCTGGGTAGTTAAAACCTGTTATTACTACTTACACTTTGGCCTCTTTACAAGCCTTTTTATGTTCTGGAGTCATTTCACAATCCACTTGTTCCTTTGTCTGGTGGTCGACAGCATAGAGTATTCCTATAGTTTATTAAAATGTGTTCAAGAAGTCCAACTTCATGTCCTAACAACTCTTCACTATTACTACATTTTTCTCTGTCCTCTATTACTATAACCATAAATTCTCCAGAAAGAGTTGCTCCTTTACATTGTTTCATATGCCTTTGAAACAGGGTACTGGTGTGATTAGTGCAAGAATCTTCCAGATTTTCTTCCCTATCCATTTTAGTTAAGAACTTATTTACAAAGCACCTCATATGCTATCAACCAAAAACACATTTATAGTAAGTAAGACATGTACATGTAAATTAATTTGATAAAAATGTGTTGTAGCTCTGCCTGAACTTGTTGAAAAAAAATTCAGGATATGTACATCAATGGCCATAGTGGGTTTGAAAATGAACAGCATTCCCATAGATTACACTTGTAGTGTAAATGGAAATGTTATCAGGCTTTTCCACCCTCCCAACCATTGGTGTAATGATGGACACCTGAGGTCCTGCACGCATGCCTAAGTGGGCATGCGCAAGTGGGCGCACCTGAGCTGAGACACACAGTGTCTAAGGGCTGCGTCACGAGCATGCCAGGAGGGAGGTAGAGAAGAAGAGGGAGAAGTGAGGGTAAGAGAGAGAGAAAGGCAGAAGAAGCAGCAGTAGAAGCAGAGACAAGAGGCTAAAGAGCCCAGAGAGTGAAGATGTGCCAGGGGCTAAGAGACCTGCCAGCCTCCTGCCCCCCCACTCCACACACACCTGCCTGCCATGCACCTGGTTGCCTCTGATATAATGATGTAATAAAAGCCTGAAAAAGTCACCGAGGGCTCCAGGACTCCTCCTTGACCTGTCTGCTTGGAACCTTGACCTCTCTGCTTAGAATCTCGAGAACTTGCTGTGTCCTTGCTGGCACCACAACACTCTAGCTATGACTTCATCACTTCATGTCTGTAGGGTCAGAGAATGATCGGGTATTTCCACCCTCCCACCACTGTGATGATGGACACCTGCGGTGCTGCGAGCATTCCAGGGTGGGCATGCGCAAGTGGACGCACCTGTGTTGGACACGGGCATAAATGGGCGGCGTCATGAGGGTGCCAGAACTGCGAGGACTGGACCAACCAACAGAACCTACAGGATGAGCAGCAGCAGCAGCAGAGAGAGATAGAAGAAGCAGCCGAGAGGGTGAGATGTGCTGGGGGCTGGGAGGCTGGCAGGCCTCCTGCCTGCCATGTACCTGGCCACCTCTACTAAATAAAAGCCACCGAGGGCTCCAAGACTCTCCTTCCCTGACCGGTCTGCCCAGAACCATCCCGAACCTTGCTCCTGTGCCACCCCTCTTCCTGCCGCTACAATATCTATACTGAGGTAGTGGGTAAGTAGTAACACTGCTTACCTACAGTCTCAGGTGTATCTGTGCAGAAAACCGCTCACTGAATGTTCAAAGACAGAATTTAGATCCAGTATAAGGACTTTACTAAATACCCTCTAATTTGTTTTTTTTTAAATTGCCATCTTCTGGCCTATGATATATATGCAAACTTGTTTCCTGCTAATACATAGCCACTGCTACAACCATACCAGTTTCCACACTCTGCTATGGCCTTTCTATTTGATTAAGTGAGCCTATGCTCCTTGTGACTCCCACTGGCAGATAATGATGTTTCTCCTCTCTTATACCTATAAAAATGTTTCCCACACAGCAAGGCCCACCCACTTCAGTTCTCACTGCCTCCTTGAACACTATTTTCCAACTGTAGGGTAAAGAATGATCAGGTTTTTCCACCCTCCCACCACTGATGATGGACACCTGCAGTGCTGGGAGCACTCCAGGGTGGGCATGCGCAAGTGGGCGCACCTGTGTTGGATACGGGCATAAATGGGCGGCGTCATGAGGACACCGGAACTGTGAGGATCGACCAACAGAACCAACAGGACCGAGAGAACCGACAGGACAAAGGAGCAGCAGCAGCAGAGAGAGAAGAAGCAGCCGAGAGGGTGAGATACGCTGGGGGCTGGGAGGCCTGTGAGCCTCCAGGCCCCCCGGCACCACTGCCTACCATGTACCTGGCCTCCTTTACTAAATAAAGCATAAAAGCCACCGAGGGCGCCAAGACTCCCTTTCCTTGACCCGTCTGCCCAGAACCATCCTGAACCTTGCTCCTGTGCTCCGTTTCCTGCCGCTACACCAACATTCAGAGAAGTGGAAAGTGCATACCCATTTATCACTACCTGGAATAAAATTAACATTTTGTTCTATTGTTTTATCACATATCTATATATCTACCCATCCTATCAATCCATTAATCCATCATATTTTTCATGCATTTCAAACTAAACTTTGGGTATTATTTCACTTAACCTCTAAAAACTTCAGTGTGTAGATCATTAACTGGAATTCAATATTTGTTTTTGGTTCCTTTTTTTTTCTGGTTAGGTAAAATTTACCTACAGTGAAATACTGAAATGGTGTTTGCATCATTTGATGAGTTTTGATTAATGCATATGCTTGTGAAACCCAAAGTCCTATCAAGAGAAAATTATCATCACTTGAGAAATTTCCCTCTTGCCCTTTTTGCAGTCAACCCCCAACCCCAGTTCCAGCAGAGGCAATCTTGTTGAGATTATTTCTATCATAAATTAGATTTTTAGAATTTTTAAAGATGGGATCAACAGTTGATGCTCTAGTATAAATCATTCATCTGTATTATGCATTTGACATTAATCTATGTTGATTTATAAAGAGATTCTTTATATTGCTGAATAATACATTGTTTCTACATTTTTCTGTTGATATTAAGCTGTTTCTAGATTTCAGATACTATAAAGTAACATTGTACAAATGTTTTTGTAGATGTTTTTGTTTCCTTTAGATAAATAGAATTGTAATTTCTGAGAAATGGGGCTGGTATATACTTATGGTTTTGTTTTGTTTTAATTTTCTTTTTCTGATACACTCTGATTACTATTTAATTATTTTTATTGAGGTAATGTTGGTTTATTACATTGTATACATTCTACAGGTATAGGTTCTCACCTCTTCAAACATATGCTCCCATGCCATGCCTACAAACAAAGTATTGACAAACTTCACCATAGTTCCTTGGTCCCCTTCCTCCGTACCCACATTCCCCTCTGGTAGCCTTAATTCTTCAATCAGATTTCAAGAATTTCTTCTGATTTTTGCTTTAATTGTTTATAGTCCAAATAAGACTGAAACCATCCAGTATTTGTCTTTCACCTTCTGATTTATTTTGCTTAGCATAATCCCCTCCAAATCATTACATGTTTCCACAAACAACAAGATACTGTGTTTTATAACTGAATAGTATTCGTGTGTGTGTGTGTGTGTGTGTGTATCCCTCTGTTGTTGGGCACTTGGATTATTTTCATAACTTAGATATTGTAAATAGTAAAAATTCAATGAATGTAAAAGTGCACATATCCTTTCCAATTAGAGTTTTTATCTTCTTCTGACACATAAGTAGAACTAGAATAGCTCTTCTAGTGACAGATATGCTTTTTAATATTTGAGAAGCCTTCATATTGTTTTACATAGGAACGAGGCACTAGACCAGTCTACATTACCACCAACAATATACAAGGGTCCCTTTATCTCTGCATCTTCCCCAACACTTAATGGCTTTGCTTTTTTTTGAAATGGACCATTCTCAAGGTGGTCTTGATGTAAATATTCGAGATGGTAAGTGATGATAAGCAATTTTTCATATGCCTATCGGCCATTTGTATGTCTTCTTTGGAGAAGGGTCTATTTAGATCTACTTAGGTCTTCTGGACATATTTTGATTGTTTTTTGTTTGTTTGTTTTCTTTTTCTTAAGTTTTACGGTTTCTTCGTAGAGCTGTGATATTAGCCCCCTGTCAGATATGTGATGTATAAATGTTTTTGTCCACTTACTAGGATGTCTTTTAATGATACTTTCTTTTGCTGTGCAAAAACTATTTAGTTTTGAAGCCAGTGTGCACTGTTAATTTAGCCTTTGAACCACCCTGGGTTCTTGTTCCACAAAGCTATAAAAAGAAATTCCAACACTTTTTGAATAAGTAAGCAGAGAGAAGCAAACTTTATTTAAGAAAGTAAGAAAAATGTATTTAGAATAAAAGAACAAATCAAAAACTCCAAGACAGCATTGTCAAGGATGGGGCAAAAGATGCCATTATGGGCCTGTGTCTAGGGGGTATTTAAAGTCTCTGGAAGTCCGTTCTGCACTGTTCCTGAAGCTGCCTAGTTAATCCTAACTTGCCTGGGGACTCAGTTTGATGCAGTCCCATACGGTTATTTATTTTTTGTTGTTGTACTTGCTGTTAGAGTTAGGGCATCCAAAATAGGCCTAAAACCAATGTCTTGGAGTGTTCTTCCTATATTTTCTTTTATATATTTTCTGGTTTCAGCTTGTGTGAAACTTTCTAAACCATTTTGAGCTAATTTGTATGCATAGTGTGAGATAATGGTCTAGATTCCTTCTTTCGCATCTGACAGTCCAGTATACCCAACACAATTTTTTGAAGAAATTGTTATTCCATCATATACTCTTGACTCCTTTGTCATAAATTAGCCATGTAACATAGGTTTATATCCAGGCTCTTAATCATAGTTCATTAATTACTGTATCTAGTTTTATTTCAATACCATGCTGTTTTGGTTACTGTAGCTTTGTAGTATAGTTTGATATCTGGGTGTTTGGTGCCTCCATTTTTCTTCTTTTATCAGAATTACTTTGGCTATTTAGTATCTTTTGTGGTTCCATAAAAACATCAATAATGTTTTCTCAATTTCTTTGAAGAATACCATTGAGTCTTGATAGGAGTTACATTGGATGTATAATGTTTGGGGTAGGATAGCCATTTTAACTGTGTTGATTCTTCCAACATAAGATAGAAATGTATTTTCATCTCTTTGTGTCTTCTACTATTTTAATGATTCCTTACATTTTCATTTAATTATACTAGTTTTTCACCTCATTTGTTAGGTTAATGTCTAGGTACTCAATTCTTATAGAATTGATTATAAACAGAATTATTGATTTCCTTCTCTTCTATTTCATCATGTGTATATAGGCACATAATAGATTTTTGTATATTGATTTTGTTAGTTGGTTTGCTTTTTAGCTATTCTGGCTACTTAAGCTTAGAATTCCTCTAGTCTTAATAGTCTGCATCACTCAATTTAGAATAGACTACTACTTTCAGTTTTCTGTGCATGTGTTTTTCTATCCCCAGGTGGACTTCCAACTGTATGAAAACAGAAAATGTACCTGTAGTATTAATTTGTGGTGCTTAGCATTGGATTATGTTTATAGTAATAGCCTAATATTTTTCAATTGGCTATTTGAAGTGCATTGAATTCAAACTAAGAACAGGATTTTGTCTAATGTATTAGTTACTGTTCTATTGGCAGATTTTCTCATTGCAGTTTCAGTTGTCAAAATTTCAACTTGTACCTCTTCTTTAACTTCATTTTTGTACCTCTTCTTACTATGGAAATTCAAATTATCTTAGGAAATAAAATATCAGTAATATCTAAAAGTGTAAGGTAAGAAGCATGTATGGATGCTAATGTACAGTTAGTCATGGATTTTACTTTGTGCATTTATTAGTTAAATTCTTCCATGAATATAGATTTAAAAAGAGTAACTAATGAAAAAAGGAAAGAGCACAAAAGAAACTGGAACAAAGAACACCAGCTATTTATCATTTCTTTCCAGGAAAATAACACAAGATTTGGGGAAAATATCTTTTTAAAATTTAAATGACAAAATTATTACAAACTAGATTATAGCTCATTAATGCGTACTGAACTTTTTCTGTTTATGAATTGTTTACTCTAAATTGGAAAATTAAGTGTTTAAACAAATGACCTTATCTTCAATGCCATGTATCATCTACAGTTATGAATGAATTGTGTCCCCTCAAAATTCATATAGTGAAGCTCAAACTCCTAATTTGATGGTATTTAGATGTTGGGCCTTTGGAAGATCATTATATTAGTTAAGGTCAATTTCCTTATAAAAAATGACATTACAGAACTTATTTTGTCCATACCTGGAAGGGCCTAGCAAATATGGCCATTTACAAAACAGAAAGAGTGCACTTACAGAAACTGATCATGTTGACACTTTGCCCTTAGACTTGTAGCCTTCAGAAGTGTGAAAAAATAAATCTTTGTTGTTTAAACCACCCAGTTGTATGGTATTTTGTTATGGCAGCCTGAGCTTACTGAGCCATCTATTATTCTTACTAACATTCTCCCACCCGCAAAAAGGCATTTTTTTCCTAAAAAAAAAAAAAGCTAAAGATTCTCAACAAAAGATCCTGATTGGCACACAGTATACTCATACTAAATGTGTTTTCGAACTGAGCAGATCTCACTTCATATGTTCTATAACATTACCCTGGAGCAGGTCTACTTAAGTATTGGCAGAGACAAAATGAGTTTATTTATCTTATGCATGATTTGAAAGGATCCATGATCTTTCCTTCTTCAAAAGAGCTACCTATCCTAAAATCCCACTTACATTAGGTAGGTACAGCATTAGCCTCAGCTTAAGTGGAAACATACTTGTGAAGATATATGAAAACATCGTAAATGGTATACACTTCAATAAGAAGTATTGTATGTGGCTACATAGAAAGATCTGAAGAAAGGAAATATAGAACAGATAGATTTATATCAGTTTGTGTAGATAGAACTTGGATGAGAAATAAAATGAATGGGTGAAGTCATCTAGAGTAGTGGTGGAATAGGGACTAACATTTAAACATTGGGGAAATGGTTCTCCCTGGTGGCACAGGGGTTAAAGACTTAGTGCTATCGAGCTACTGCTGTGGCATGAGTTCAATCTCCAGTCAGGGAGCTAACCCACATGGCACAGCAGACCTCTCTTGTCTCGCCCACTGCTCCCCTGAGTAGTGTATTTCAGTAAATTCGCCTGTTCAGCTCCCCACTTTCTCTGTGGTGAAACCTCTCACAGCCCCCACACACCACTGGCCTACACCCTAATTCTTGTATGCATAAATAAAAAAAAACAATGGGAAAGTTATTCTTGAAAAATCAATCTAACAGCGCTGGATAGACTAACTAGCACTCCTGTGTGGCACTAGTTCGGGTAACACAGTAATTGCCCCTTTAAAGGGTGTATTTGTTTTGAATTTTGTTATGTCCCAACTATTCCCATATCTATTATCCCGACGGAGCTTCATTTTGGAATTTGCCAAGATGTTGGGAGCTTTTCAGTTTTCTTCCCCTTGCTTACAATATAGGAGGATAGAACCAAACATGAATATCATTAAGGGAGAGAATCTCTTTGGGAAATTAAGACTGAGTGAATAATGAGAGTGGTCAGTCTGCTTAAGAAAGTAACATAGCTTACCTACATAAAATAAATGTGGGATAAATGCAAAGACTTTTCCAATTTGAGCCTTCATTTTCTGGAATTTCTCCTATTTTCTGTACCTCTCTAAAAATGTAATTAGTTGACCATATGATGCAATTATTGTCATAGACGCCTTCCAATTGAGCATTGCATTTCCAATTCATTCTAACAATTTGAAAACAAATTTCAGTTACCATTCTGAATATTATTATTCAGGATGATGAGGGTTAATCAAATTTTATTTGTCATGTAAGGAAGCAAAATTTGACATCCCAAAATATCTCTTTGGCATGATGATTATTTCAGGCTGATTATTTTTAAAAACCAGAAGACTCAGGATTTTTTTCTTTTTACCTCTCCATTAGAAGGCATGTAGCCGGCAGAGAGCTATCACCAGAGATAATGGCAAGGAATATGAACTAGGTGGGATAGACTGGGGGGAACTTAGCAATGTCTGTTTGTTCAAAGTCTTTCACGTATCCCTTTGCCTCTACGTGGACTGGAAGACATTTATTTACCAAATGTTTGCTATTCTCAAGTTTTTATAATTCTCTTCCTCCCTCTGAAGTCCCAGACTTCTTCCCTCTTCTAACTAACTCAGGACAGCACATTAACCTCATTTGCCTATTAAGAATCATCACATCTTTATGGGGATCCTATATATATGAAATTAAATTTGCTTTTCTTCTATTAATCTGTCCTTTATTAAGGGGAAATTCTTAGTCAGGAATCTAGAAGGCAGAAGTAAAACATTTTTCTACACCAAAGTAACCTAAATTGAATAATCCATATTTTCAGAAGTCTCCACTTTCAAATGGATCTTACATTTCCAAATTGCATTAACCTAAGAAATACAAAGCAATGCAAGTGAGGTTATGAAGACACATTAATGTTGTCAAATGTGCTGACACATATATTCAAACTTGTTTTAAAGGATATTTTTGTTGAAAAAAGTGATTACCCTTCTTTAAGTTCAACAATCACCTTTTGATGATTAAAGAGTGGTATAATCAGTGGACATCAGTAAAGCATGTAGCATAGAGTCTGAACAAAGGTGTTAATAAAAACAGTTGCCGTTCTTCCCTGACCCACTCTTTCTTCCTGTGGTTTTCTTATCATTTTAGATAGGAAAAATGAATTAGAATGTACTTAACCATGCTCTAGAATTCTTTAACAGCCCATTAAAAGTACACTGAGAAGATAATAATAGGAGAATGACCAAATAGGCGAGTGACTAGTTTTTCAAATTAAACACCCATTTAATTTCAGAAAGAAATATAGGAAATAGGCAAGAACTACTCCCCCCCCCAAAAAAAAGTTGCTTTTTTTTTCTCATTCAAATATCTTTTTTTCTTTTATAAGTTTTGGATGAAGACCTTTTGTTTATTGGCAGGCACATCATAGGAGGTGCTGTGATGAAAAATGCCAGTAGTACTTTTCATATGTTCAGTTTCTGTTGTGTCCTTGCAACCTAACAAGACACCCAACAGGAAACAGATACTCATTGGAACATGTCAATAAAGTAAGACTGAGAAGACTTAGTCCCTGCACTTGAAGAGTTTGTAATTGAAGCAGACATGTAACAAAGCAAAAATGGGATTCACAACTAACTTATGAAATTCCATAAACATAAACAAATATGCCCCTGTTTACCTTCCTAGGTTCCCTGTTTACCCTGCTGCTTTTCCATTAGAACACATGCACTCACACTCACATGCTAAGTGAGCAGTGACCCAAAGTTAAAAGGCCATTGGTTTCAAAGATTCTTTTGAATATGAATTTTTTAATGCTTTTTTACTTTCTCCTTAAATTTTTTTTTCCTAGATGTTTATTCTCAAAACATGAGAGGTTCATGTATGAGTGGGCAGGATTAGACATGATGCTTAGTTAGATTCATAGCATTTCAAAGCATAATATTTGTGACAACCACATACACATATATTCCTTCCCTTAAATTCCCAAAAGAGGATTCTACTTTGTAATGCAGTCCTCAAGATACAGGTCCCCATATCTACAGCTGAAAGCAACCTAGTACTCCCCATTGAAACCCTCTGCCTGGCAGATTTGGCAACACTTTCAAATCACTACATCTGCCAGATCCTGTCTGTGTACTCCAGAGGGGGACTTGGTGATGGGAGAGAACATATTTCCATTTTTCATCATTATGTTCCACTTGATGGGATACCAGAGAGAAGAAAATGAATAGAGAAAAAAATGTGAACATTGTTCACATATTTATGTAGTGTAGGGAATCTTTGTAGAGGAACTCCATGAGAGCAGAAATCTTGTCTTTCCTATTCTTGCTTTAATTCCAGCAGTTAGAGCAGTATGGGGCACAGAGCAGGTGCTTACCAGATATTTGCTGAATGAATGAATTCTATAATTCAGTGATTAACAGTGAGGTAATTAGAACAAAAGGACAATGTGAAATTATGTGATTGTATAGGAAGACAAAAGTGGATGAATTTTTAGGAGGCAAAAGAATGATGACTGAGAGATATAAGATGAAGAATCTAAAAATAAAAAATTATGTTCAGAAAAAAATATGACTTTGTGACTTATATTCCCAACCAGGATATTTTGAAGAGTGAAAGTATGTACTTAATTATTCCAGGATGACAAGTATAAAGCAGGGTGTAGGTCTGCTATGATATATGGTCATTTTTTAAAATATGACAGTATATTAACTAATGAAAATATTGGGCTGATTAAAAAGAAGTTTGACAAAGACTATTGTATTTTCCACAATAGATATAGACTTTAATTCTGAAAAATGAAAGGCTAGAAAACAGAGACCTGCTAGAATTATAATACTTGTAATCTAAGAATGATAACTTTCAGAGTAAGGAAGAATGGGTACACCTGAAGGAGTATGTCAAGAATCAAGCAGACTTGATTAACCTGGAAATATAAATGTTCAGTCATAATCCCTTCCGTGTTATTTTAAGACTATAATGTAAGCTTTGATCAATTCTGCACTCAACCGAAGTTGTCTACATGCCTTCTAACTTTGTAATGTTAGAACACTTTCTTTATCTCTCTGACCCATAGTTACCTCATGCACTAAAAGTAAACCATTGTTTCTCATATTTCCAAACCTTATTGGAAATTCAAATTTTGGTTCCTTAGAACTTGTGGTATTTCCCATTATTCTTAGCTAAGAAAGTTCTCAAGTAAAATACTTTTCAGACTTATTGGAAGTGTCTTAAAATAAAACAAAAAATTAAGCTTTAATTATAAAATTAGGATTTAAAAAACTATTTTCATGAGTAAACTGTAAGATGATCCAATCTATGCTTGAGTTTGCTATTAAGGGATATGCTTGCCAATTACATCTTGTGTCTTTCCTACATCAAAAAAGAATTTGTGCTAGAAATCACAACAAAAATGTCTAGATTTGAAAGACGTGAGTTCGCCTTGTTAACATTTAACTCTCAGAAAATTATTGAGCAACATCTTTGAGCAGGAGGAATGCCAGTTTTACCAGATACATTTATTGTCCTGTTCCTCCCACTGTGAGAACTCCTCTCCAATTTATCTCACAGCAACTGTTCCCTATGACTCATTCAGAGCCTTGGTTTCAACTGCAACCCAGTTGGTGGGTCAAAACTCAATCCTTTTCACTTTCTACACATATTGATATTTGCCAAAATTTTGGAAAAAAAGAAATTATTTTCCAATCTCTCTCTTACTTTTATGTTCATACACTTAAAGGAGAATTAGTTACATGATTTTTAAAAAGTGGATCTTTACCTACAAGAATTGCAGCTTAACATTACCACTGGTATAGGAATCAGTGAAAAGAGTAGTGGAAATTCTTGATAGCACCTAAATGTCATGAGACTCATATTTCCCACTGTAAAAACTGAACCACTTATGAGTTGTTGAAATTATTGCTAAATATATTTACAGTCTTTTTTACAATAAAAAGCTTTATTACTTTTATTATG
The DNA here is from genome assembly GCA_019455555.1 of Galemys pyrenaicus. Lineage (NCBI taxonomy): Eukaryota > Metazoa > Chordata > Mammalia > Eulipotyphla > Talpidae > Galemys > Galemys pyrenaicus. The sequence goes on along the minus strand of JAGFMF010011853.1, from coordinate 331,606 downwards.
AACTGAAACAATGCTTTAAATCTTGAGGTCTGAAATAATATCACCTGTCCTAAAAGCAATGAAGCTTTTCAAGAGAGAGGGAGAAAAAAAGTGCATTCTAAAAAGGTGGTTTATGGTTTTCGAATTTTGTTGCAATTTTGGTTCATATATTTTTACTAAGTGTAACCGTTATATGTAAATTAAATGGTTATATAAGAGAGGACACTGTTTTCATAAAGTAAGAAATGATTTTGTATCCTAAAAGACAGAGGAGTATAAGCCAGTAAGGAAGCTCTGCATGTGTTTGATGGCTGTGAAATGACCTGTTTGATTTTCTATTACAGACCAGCAGACGACACTGCCCTGGCCCACCAGACCCAGACTGTAGGGTAGCTGATTTCTCATTAGGGAATCTTATGGTACAGAGTACATTCATAGCCTGTAATAAATAAAGTGCATTTAAAACCTCATGTATAGAAACTGTCCTCAATTGTGAAAGCAGTGCCATAAAACAATTTTTATCCTTCGAAGTACTATTGGAGAGGGAAAGAAATTATTTTCCGGCAAAGCCCTAACAAATGAGTTTATCATTTGGCCATATGGGATGGTGTATGCACACATGTCCAGATAGTCACATTCATTCAAATTGGTCCAGACAGACTAATTCATCAGTTCTTTGGAGGGAAAGCCTAAGCTGAGTTAAATAAAATGTTAAAATAAAAGCAGTTTAATTATCTCAAGAGAGAAGTAGAGAGAACTTGGCTTAACAGAATTCCATGATGGCTTTAGTTAGTAGATAATCATTTGTGATTAGAACAATTATTGTACACAAAATCTTCAGCAAAAATGGGGATTCTTTTAAGCTCTTTTAGTCTTATTGACTTATTTATCTATTTGCTGAGCTAAGTGTGCTCTGTCTGTGTGTGTGTCACAACTGGACATTTTTGTGGCCATAGGTCAAACAGGTAGAAATTCTTGTAGACTTTAAGCTAAGGGATTTGGGGTTTAAGGGTTTTTACTCTCTGTGTATATGTGACAGATTCAGGCAGAACAGAACACAGTATGCCACCTCTACTTCAGATTTTAACTCATTCGATTTGTTTTCCCCAGGGCTAGTCCCATAAGTTCTATCTAAGAAATGAGAATCAACCTATTTCTGTTTCATGCATTGTCCTTTGTGATTAAAAACAAAACAAAACAAAAAACATTGGAATCAGAATTTACCTGAAAATTTGTAGGTATGTGAAGCAAAATAGGCCTAGCTATAATTTTCTCTCTTGGGAGGGTTACATACTTTAATTATTTCTCTATTGAGCACCAGTAACTCAGAAAATGTGGTACAAATTACATTTATGATACTTTCTTAATTACCTTAATTCTATAAATGAAATGATTCAGAAAAGGTTGATGACTCAGGAGGCATACATAGATGAAGGCATGTTTATTTTTTTTTCTTTTTATTAAAATATTTTAAAATTTACATATACTTGCCATTAATTGTAATCCCCATGTATTCCCCATCACCATCTCACCAGTGCA